>PVJA010009907.1:0-58840 GCA_004027025.1 Myocastor coypus
AAAAAAAAAAAAAAAAAAAAAAAAAAAAAAAAAAAAAAAAAAAAAAAAAAAATATATATATATATATATATATATATATATATATATATATATATATCAAAGGGCTGGGGAAATAGCTCCGTGACACAAGTGCCTGCATGGCAAGTGCAAGGTTGTGAGTTCAAACCCCGATCCCGCAAAATAATAATAATAATAATAATAAAGAGCTTTTAATAAGAATTATTTCTCTTTTAACTTCCCAACCAGGTTTTCTGGACCAAGATAACAACTTCCCAGTATAAGGACAGCAGCCTAGAGGATCAGGGAGTGGGGACGGAGCGCTGTACACGCCCCAGGATATTTCCAACCAGCGGTCAGAATGTCTCCTCCACCCTATAAGGAAGCAAGCTGCGGGCAGCGAAGGAGTTTGAGCTTTGCAAGGTAGCAGACCTGGTAGCATTCTTGTTCTTGACCCTAGATAAGTTCTTCAGCTCTTGGTGTGCTGGTCTGTAAGGTGAACATCAAAACTACTCTTTCCTTAGGAGGGAAGAAGGCATATGGGAAACGTCTGGCCCACAACCTGGCGTGGACCACCCAGGTGCCAGACATCTGCTTGATAAATTAGCTCACAGGTCAGCTGGTCAATGAATACTACTATCATGTAGCTGAATCTCACAGGCACAGACCTACAGAACTGGAGGCATCTTAGAGCTCCTAGCCCAATCTCTCTGTGCTGATGTTTACATTTCCTGCGGGCCCATATAGTGATCATTTTAGATAGTTATTGCATGTGCATCATTTGACCCAACTGCTTGGTTCAAACTCTTGCTCTCATACTAACTAGATGTGTGATCCTGGGCTAGTTATTTGCCTTGATTTGCTTGCTCATCAGTAATGCTTTCTGCTCTGTAGTTTGCCTCAGAAAACCCTTAGGGTAGCACACAGGAAGAGCTCAGTAGGGTTAGCAGTTCTAGCAGGGACCACTAGGGATTGTGTAAGACAGACTCGCTTGCTGAGGAAATAGTAGTTTCCAGACTTTATTCTAAATGAAAGCTTATAAGGGCTGGCCAGATAGCTCAGCAGACTAAAGTACCTGCTTCTGCAGAGTGGAGAGGCTGGGGTTCCACCTCCAGCGTAGTGTGTTGTGTAGGACCGGCCCCTGGGGTGCGCACTTAGAGGGCAATTGAGACTGGATATGGGGGCACACACCTGTAATCCTAGCGCTTGGGAGGCTGAAAACAGGAGAATCACTGTGAGTCTGATCTTCACAATGAGATCCTGTACACTTGGTACACCTGTAGACTCTGTCCTAAAATCGTAGAAATAAATAAATAAATAATTGTGTACACACATACCAAATCATTCATTCATGTATTTACTCAATAAATGTTGAACATTCACTCTGAGCCAAGCCTTATGCTAGGTGTTGGAGAACAGACAGACTTTAAGTACCTGCAATTTGGAAGAACTGATGGTACTACTCCAGGGAAACAGCATGCTCGGAGAGAGGAGAGAGAGAGAGAGGGAGAAAGAGAGAGAGAGAGAGAGAGAGAGAGAGAGAGAGATGAGAGAAAAATATGAGACAGGGTCTTGCTATGCAGTTCAGGCTGCCTGGCTGGTCTTGAACTCACACTGATCCTCCTGCCTCAGCCTCCCAAGTGTTGGGTTTACAGGTGTGTGCCATTACACCCAGCTATATAGCAAAATCTTGTTTTTAATTAAAGAAAAACACTAAGTAGGGGCTACTGAGATGTCTCAGCGGTCTAAAGTGCTTGTCTAGGCAAGCTTAGGCAACCACAGGGACTTCAGTTCAATCCTGGCACCACATGCTGCTCCAGTCCCACCCCCAGGGTAGGTTGAACCGGCCATGATATTAAATAAATAGATAAAATATTAAGTAGTGGTAAAAGGAAAACAGATAGGTAAAGCAGGGGAAATGGGTTGCGGAGAGATGCAAGGGGCTCTATCCAGTCAGACATTTGAGCAAGAGTTCTAAAGCCATGTAAATACCTGGCTAGAGGGAAAGACAGTCAGGCAGAGGGCCCAGCGTGATGGTGAGGTGGGAGCATGCCTAGCACGGTCAAGCCTCAACACAGCCAGCACCATGGAAGCAGGTGAGCAAGGGGGACAGTGGTAGAGGAGCTCGCAGGGGAAGTGGAGGTGGGTGAGAAGCGATGGCTTATGTGGGAATGTGTTAGAGAGAATGTGTTAGAGGCCAGAGGGGCAGCGTGTGCAGCTGGGCATAATGCCTGACAGCCCTCGGGTCTCATTGAGGGGAAGACTGGAGTCACTATTTCTTTTCTTTTCCTTGTTTTGCTGTTTTGTTGGTCTCCTCCTCTCCCTGGAGAAGACTGTGCAGTACCAGTCTGAGTGGGGAGAATGCCAGCACCATTTGGAGACACATTCAGATGCTGTCCACCGCACAGGGCAGCCAGCCCCATGCTGGAATACCAGCAGTGTGAGGGAGCAGCGCGTTGTGGGGGGCAGCTGGGTTATCAACAGATATTGTGATTTCTACTTCTGAAATGCTCCTTGCAAAATTTTTCTCCTTTCCTGTCCCCATGGGCCCTTCCATTCTCTTCTCAGTACATCCTGCTCCCTGGCTGTGTCACTGCAACCCGCTTTTAGAAATATCTAATACACAATCTCTCCTTTTTTTCATTTCTGCCTGGCTCTCCAATTTGTTTGGCCTCAGGTCCTCTGCAGTCTTAAGTCCCAGAGGAACCCCCAAAGAGCTCTTCTATATGTTGATCATATCAAGGATTACCATTGTTAGAAATGAAAAGTGAGAATATTTTGAAATACTTATTAATTTTAAAATATAAAGAGCAGACCCACTGTGAGTGTTTTTTTTTTTTTTTCTAAAAAATAGCTGAATTTCCCAAGACTTTTGTGAGCAAAATATTTTCTAAGCAGCATGACATTGTTCTGCAGTTCTGCAAATCCTTTTATTGTCTTGCTTAAGTGGAACACAGTTTGATTCTCAACTCTGCTTCTGTAATCAAGCTGTTGCAATGTATTGCTTAGGTTGAAGTATATGAAGAAAATCAGATCTTACACACTTACAAAAAAGGAAGAGTACTTTAACTGTCTTTCAAATACTTGTGAACAGTTCTTTAATACCAGACCAAAACCCAACAAGTAACAGATTTTTTTCTATTTTGTTTACTTTTGTTTTGAGACAGGGTTTCACTATGCAATTCAGGCTAGTCTTGAACTCACTCTGTTGCCCAAACTGTCCTCCCACTTGCAACGATCTTCCTGCCTCAGTCTCACGGGTGCTGGGATTACAACATGCACCACCATGCCCGACTAAGCAGCAGTTTCTTTTTTTTAAAGAATTTATTTTATTTTATTTATTATTTTTTTTCTTGTTTCACAACCTTTGTTTATTCACTCATTTTTATGGCTGACACAACCCACCCCGAAGGCAGGGGTGGTGCAGCATGTGGTGCCGGGGATCGAACCGCGGTCCCTGAAGCCGCCCAAGCTTCCCCAAGCAGGCGCTTTAGACCACTGAGGGCCATCCCGCCGGGCCCCAAAGCAGCAGTTTCTTAAAGATGAGCTGCCATGTAGAATGTGGCTTCAATATCAACAAACTTTTTTTTTTAGTTTATGACATTAAAATCTATTTATTTCATATTTAGAATGGACATTTTATCCCTGCAGGATTTTGCAACATCCTGTAGAAAATATGGGGTCATGGACTTGTGCAGATCCTCCTAACATTGACACATTTCATAGCACTGTTGAGCATCAAAATATATCACAAATGGTATCACTGATATCACCCTTGATAACAAATCCTGGTGTAAATGTTTCAGTGTTTTCATTTTTGCTCAAAAAGTCCAATTTTGGGCTGGGCCATGGTGGCACATGCCTGTAGTCCCAGCATTTGGGAGGCTGAGGCAGGAGAATTGGTGCAAGCTTGAGACCACCCTGGGCTACAAAAAGTGAGCTCAAGGCCAGCCTTAACTGCATAGTGAGACACTGTCTCAATAAGACAAAAAAAAAAAAAAAAAAAGTCAATTTTTTTTTCATTGGCAACAAACACTGTCAGGAAGTGATAAGCTCGCTGCATTTAATTTTAAGAAAATAACCTATCAAATTATTCTTTCAAATAAAAGTGGTGTTCCAGGAACAATGCCTGCAACTCAAACCACTGCACAAGTACTTTTCCAAGTGATGATAACCAAGGTGCCCTAGTAGAAAACAGCATGGCCATCTGCATCCTGCTCAATTTCATCATGAGACTGCTAGAAAGTGTGTTCTTAAGGACTAAAGATCGAGTTAAAGTGGTAACTTTACTATTTTATTGTGTATGTTCTTATGGAAAGCTCCACCCTGTAGGAGTCCCTTCTAGGTCCTCATTTTGATCCGAGAAGTCAGCATTTGTAATCCCAAAGTTACATCATTGGAATCTCACCAAAGTATTCCAATCTACCACTTCCCATGCAACCCACAGCAAAAGCAAAGACACTAAAATGTACTTATAACTACTGGAGAGTAGCCGGGCATGGTGGTGCACGCCTGTAATCCCAGCACTTGGGAGGCTGAGGCAGGAGGATCGATATGAGTTCGAGACCAGCCTGGGCTACAAAAGTGAGCTCAAGGCCAGCCTAACTGCATAGTGAGACCCTGTCTCAAAAAGACAAAAAAAAAAAAAAAAAAACTGGAGAGTCAAGGAGCTCTAAGTCCAGCCACAAAGATGGTTCTCTGGAACAAAAAGTATGATCCAAGGCCTCACCCAGCTTTATTCAGTGTAGGAGTGGCTTGAGGAGGAATGACTGAGAATTGTGGGAGGTAGTGAATACTGTGAGCTGAGCTAGGTGGGGGGGTCCTACATTTACCTCTGCCACCAACAGAGGATATGCAGAGAGAGTAATCTGCATAAGACTCTTTAGATAGTATCAAATGTTTTGGGTAGTCTGGTGCTTCAGCTTTGATGTAATCTTTCAAGTCCCAGGAAGTCATAGCCTCTGTCTCCAGGCTCCTTCCCAGCTGGCAGTAGGGAGCATTGGCTCTTCAACCTGTCTTGGCCCAGCTCACATTAAGGAGCAGCAGGGGTAGGTTACCAGGGAGACATGCATACCACCTTCAAAGACTAGCACCAACATCTCAGCTAGACCAATATACATTGCTTAAGGCCAACTGAGAGGATAAACAAAAGCCCTAGCCAGCTCTTAAATATCAACACAAGGAAACAGAGCCAGACTCAGTCAAAACAGAGACAGTTGCTCTTCCTTCAAGGAGAGCTGGTCAGGTAGTCCTCCACACCCCCAACTTTGCTTTTGTGTCTGTGCTTCAGTTGTCAACAAAGTTATATGTTAGCATGATTTTGAAATGATTTTGCCCTCTTGGACTCCTTTGAGAGATGACGCCCTGCATACAGACTGAGGCCCAGACCTCCTGGTCTGCTCACAGAGCTCTCACTGTGGTGGCATACACCTGTAAGCCCAGCACTTGGGAGGCTGAGGCCTGGGCATCGCCACAATTTCAGAGTCAGGCTGGGCTACAGTGGGAATTCAAGGCCAAAAAAGGAACAGAGCTCTCTATGACTGGCTCTGGCCAACCTCTGCAGCCCTAGTTCTCCCACCATTCTCAGTTCATGCTTTGGATGGAAGATGTGGCTGGAAGAAGTTCTTTGTTGAGAACTCACACCAAGTTGCCTAGGGGCTGCGTCTCCAGGGCAACGGGCCTTTGCTTGAGCAAAGGCCACTTCTGCCTAGGACTCTCATCTGGTGAGCACCTATTTAGTTATTAGGTCTAGCGGACATGCCACCTCCTCCACGAAGCCGTTCCCTCTCCTTCTAGTCTGTTAGTAGCACTTTGTGAAGACTTCATTTTTATAATGGATACACATTCCTGTGTTGACAATTGATTGCCAGTGGAATGCCAGCAAGAGGTGGTACCTTAAGAAGGGGATTAATTTATGATGCTGGAGCCTTTATGAATAGAGTTGGTAACCTTACAAGAGATGTGGGAGCCAGGCACAGTGGTACATGCCTGTAATCTGAGCTACTTGGGAGTTATAAGATATAAGAAGATTGCAAGTTTGAGGTCAGTCTGAGTAACTTAGCAAGACACTGTCTTAAAGTTAAAAAAAATATTTTTAAATGGGTTGAGGATGTAGCTCAGTGGTAGAACACTTATCCAGGGTATGCAAGGGCCTGAGTTCAATCCCCAGTATTTTTTTTTTAAGAATTTTTTATTTTTATTATTATTTTTTTCTTGTTTCAGAACTCTTTTTTTTTTTTTTTTTTTGAGACAGGGTCTCGCTATGCAGTTGAGGCTGGTCCTGCACTCACTTTTGTAGCCCAGGCTGGTCTCGAACTCGCACCAATCCTCCTGCCTCAGCCTCCCAAGTGCTGGGATTACAGGCGTGAGTCAGAACTCTTGTTTGTTCATTTATTTATTTTCATGGCCGGCTCAGCCTGCCGTGAGGGCAGGGCTGGCGCAGCATGTGGTGCCAGGAATCGAACTGTGGTCCCTGAAGCCGCCCAAGCTTTCCCAAGCAGGTGCTTTAGACCACTGAGCCATCCCGCCGGGCCCTCAATCCCCAGTATTGACAAAATAATGAATAAAAGATGTGTAGGGAAGGGGCCAGGAATATTGCTCAGCAGTGTAGTGCCTACCTGGCAAGTGTGAGGTCCTGAGTTCGCTTTCTGATACTGAAATAAAAGAGATAAAAGTTGTATGAGGAGTTCTCCATCCCTTCCCCTGGCAACAAGGCACCAGGTATAGAACAGAGAACAGCTTTCAGCAGATACTAAGCCTGCGGGCACCTGGTACTTGCAGTTCCCAACCTCAGCATCATGAGATACACTCTACTGTTTGTGAGTTATTCCGTAGAACGTATAGTGGCAAATATACATATTCTAATGTATATTTGCCACTATTTGCTATAGTAGGAAACAGACTTACCAGAAACTCCGTAATCCCAAAATTGAAAACAAGGTTTGGTTTGTTAGCTCAGTTTGCTTAAAAACATGTCCTGACTGGAGGTGAGGTTTTAAACTTCCTTTTTACTCCATGTGGTGTGAATATTCATATATTCCCCTACAGCCATGCAAATGTGTTTGACACTAAGTGTTGCTTCAGGCCCCGCTGAGGCACTATAAGAACGCTATGGGCCCTCAATTACCTTTCTAAAATCTGGTAATGTCTCAAACCCCAAACCCATTTGACCTCAAGGATTCAAGTTGAGGGATTGTGGGGTTGTACCATGTTCCCTTGAGTAGGTTCATCCCTTCTGCGTAAGTGATTCTGTGGGCAGAGAGGCCACATCTGTACCCCAGATTCCAGCAGAGCCCTTGAGCTCAGGCAGCAGAGTCTGTGGAATAAATTAAACTGAGGAATTCCTGAGCTCTGTGGAGCACTCCCACACCACATTTTAAGGAACAGATTGGATTTCAGAAGTTTAGGGGAGAGTTCAGGTTACAACGGCAGATTGAACATACGCATCTAATTTTGCTCTCTCCTGAATCCCCACCAGAACTTCTGCAAGAGGAATTTAAAGGAGGAAACAGCAGGGGTGGAGGGAGAGAAGAAAGGGGGGAAAGAGGAGAGCGGAGGGGAAGGAAGGAATGAAGGCCAGAGAGAAAGAGGGTGGGGGAGGGAGGGAGGGAGGGAGAGGGAGAGAGAGAGAGAGAGAGAGAGAGAGAGAGGCATAAACCCACAGTGCGGAGAAAAACAGGATGAGAAACCGCAGCCATGAGAAGAGGAGGTCAGTGGTGACTGACTTGGCAGCCTGGAAAAGCCAAGTCCAAGGCCATCGTGGGAAGGCTGAGCACCCGTGTGATTTATGGGGGGACTCTGCCAAAGACAAAGCAACTGGCAGCCTCAGGCCTCTCTGCTGGGGAAGGGGTGGAAGTGGGGGTGGTGCTAAAATAGGAAAGACTGATGGAGGAGCGATTTAGGAAGTGATTAGATTCTTAGATTCATTTCTCCCACCTCACACATCCCCCCTCCCACTCCGGGAGAAATCTGGAAGGTTCTTTTCAGGGGAAAAAAAAAAAAAAAACAGTCTTTCTGATTGGGGGACGCCAGGTACAGCTGAGGACATGAATGTTGCATAGAAAATGAGGGGTGGAGGAACAAATGTGTTCTGAATGTGAAGAGCACACCCACCTGACCCGGGCCCTCGCTCCTCAGCTAGCTTCTTAGAACTTGGGCAAGCAAACCCTCTCCTTCTGAGGACCGCATTGGAAAATGATTAGCTTCAAAGAAAGACCTAAAAATACAGCAGGGCTACGGGGTTTCCTAGACCATGGTTACAAGATCACCGTGTGGTAACGCTCTGGGCAGACATCCCCCCTTGTGCTCAGCTCTGCCACTTAACTTCTTAGCCTTCCGTAGAGATGGGCAGGGAACTCTGCCCATCTGAGGGAAACCTTGATGTGGAATAGAGAGACCAAAGCTAGTAAGTAAGACAAGAGTTATCTGGAAGAAAGAGACACTGTGGAGAGAGTATTTTGTCTTTCCTCTTTTTTTTTTTTTTTTTTTTTTTTGAGACAGGGTCTCACTATGCAGTTAAGGCTGGCCTTGAGCTCACTTTTGTAGCCCAGGCTGGTCTTGAACTCTCACCAATCCTCCTGCCTCAGCCTCCCAAGTGCTGGGATTACAGGCGTGCGACACCACACCTGGCTTTTCCTTTTTTTTTAAAGCATGTCATCTTCAGAGAAATAATGATTGTATCCTTGAATGGCAATACAGAGAACTATTAGGAAACATCCAGAAATTTAGAGAAGTAGAAATCTGATAGCTGAATCTTTTTTAATCAGTGAAAGAGTTGTCAGAGAACATCTTGGAAATTAGAACAAAAAGACAGATTCAAAGTAGAAAAGAGGGGCCCAGCAGGATGGCTCAGTGGTCTAAAGCGCCTGCTTAGGAAAGCTTAGGCAGCTGCAGGGACCGTGGTTCAATCCCCGGTACCACATGTTGCTCCAGCCCTGTTCTCAGGGCAGGCTGAGCCAGCCATAAAAATAAATAAATAAACAAACAAAAGTTCTGAAACAAGAAAAAAATAAATAAATAAAAATTCTTAAAAAAAAAAAAAGAGTAGAAAAGAAGCCAGATGTGATAGTATTCACCTGTAATTCCAGCACTCAGGAAGCAGAGGCCAAGGAATCATCTCAAGTTCAAGGCAGAGGCCAAGGAATCATCTCAAGTTCAAGGCCAGTCTCAACTGCCTGGCAAGACTACAAGGAGGAGGAGGAGGAGGAGGAGGAGGAGGAGGAAGAGGAGGAGGAGGAGGAAGAAGAAGAAGAAGAAGAAGAAGAAGAAGAAGAAGAAGAAGAAGAAGAAGAAGAAGAAGAAGAAGAAGAAGAAGAAGCTGATACATGGGAGTCCAAGGGATTTAGGGGTTCTATAAAAAGAGAGCAGAGAATGAGGGGGAGATCATCATGATAAAGTCAAGGAATTCGCAAAATGCAAGTTTCTGTACTGAAGGAGTCTAGCAAGCACTGACCACGCTGGATGAAAATAAACCCATTTAAGGAAGAGCACTGTGAGATGTCAGAACACTGAGCAGGAGGAGATTCTTTATGCTTCCAGATAGGAAAAAACAAAGACAGAACAGCTAAGGCTGAGTGTGCTGGCACAAGCTTGTGAGCCCTGAGATGCAGAAGGATCCAGGAGAGCCCAAGGCCAGTCTGGGCTACATAGTGTGTTCAAGGTTAGGTTGCACTACAAGGTTATAGTCTCTTTCTCTCTCTCTCTCTCTCTCTCTCTCTCTCTCTCTCTCTCTCTCTCTCTCTCAAAACAAAAAAAAAAGAATCAGAACCATTTCAGACTTCTCAGCAATAATAAGAGCCAGATGATCTAATACCTTGAGATGTCTGGACTAAATGATTTGTTACCTTGAATTTTATTCTCACGGCAGTCATCAGCCAGCTATGAATGTTTGAAGATTTGTGGACAAAAGCACTTCAGACTTATAAGACCTCAAAATCTTCTCCCACACAGTCTTCTCAACAAGCTGTTAGAAAAATTGCACTGGGAGATTTCTGACATGAGTGACCGTTGTGTCCCAGAGGAAGGACAAGCAGTTCAACCAGTCCAGAGGGGAGCAGTAACTCAGCAGATATGTGTACAAGTTTTGGGTGCTACCACCAGGATCCTAGCTCAAGATCCTAGTGCAGGCAGGCAAAGAATGGAGTCAAAACTGCTAGCTGCCGGGCGTGGTGGCTCACGCCTGTAATCCCAGCACTTGGGAGGCTGAGGCAGGAGGATTGGTGTGAGTTCGAGACCAGCCTGGGCTACAAAAGTGAGCTCAAGGCCAGCCTGAACTGCATAGCGAGACCCTGTCTCAAAAAGACAAAAAAAAAAAAAAAAAAAAAAAAAAAAAAAAAAAAAACCTGCTAGCTGTCCTCTTCCACTGGAATCCATTTTTCTCGAGCCCCTCCTACTCCCTTACCTTGCCGTTTTCATAATATCTGACTTGATTACTTGTCTTGCTGCTGAAAAACCCACAAGTTAAAGGAGGAAGGACTTACTGTAGTGCATAGTGTGTGCAGGTTTTAGTCCATAGTGAGCTGGTTCCCCGGTGGGGCATGGCATAGGAAAAAGTATTCATGGTATGGCAGGTAGGGGGCAGCAGCCTTTCTTCCTCTGTCCATTTTTCCATCCAGACCACAAGCCTGTTTGTTGGTGTCACCCACATCAGGGTGTTGGAGCTGCACGGCAAGGCTCTGAAGGAGAAGGAAAAGGACAAGGAGGAAGAGGAGGAGGAGAAGAGAAGGAGAAAGAAGAGGAGAAGAGGAGGAGCAGGAGAAGAGGAGAAGGAGAAGGAGAAGGAGAGGAAGAGGAAGAGAAGGAAGAAGACATCTGGAAGTCCATCAGGATGGGTCCTCCCTCTACACAAATCCACCATCCATACCCAGAACTGTGCTAAAGCAGTTAGGTGGCTAATCCAGTGTCACACATCCGTGCTCCAGTGTCACACACCCATGATCCAGTGTCACCCACCCATGATCCAGAGTTACACAGCCATGATCCAGAGTCACACAGCCATGATCCAGAGTTACACAGCCATGGTCCAGTCACCTCCCAAAGCCACCATGTGAGTACATGAAGGGGCCATCTGGTCATAAGCCAAAGCCGTAACCACTAGCTTCTTACATTGTCTAAAATAGTAAGGATTTCAGAGTTTGGGGTCAAATATTTCATACCCTTAAACATGATTTAGAATTCTAGGGCCCAGCAGGATGGCTCAGTGGTCTAAAGTGCCTGCTTGAGAAAACTTGGGCGGCTTCAGGGACCTCGGTTCGATCCCGGGCACCACATGCTGCGCCAACCCTGCCCTCGGGGTGGGCTGAGCCAGCCATAAAAATGAGTGAATAAACAAACAAAGGTTCTGAAACAAGAAAAAAATAAATAAATAAAATTTAAAATAAAATGAAATAAAATAAAATTCTAAAGAAGTTATTGCTTGTGTTATATCTGTTGATGTTGGCCATATTTGAAGACAAAAGTCGAGAGACTTAGAATGTGTGATCAGAAGCACACATTCTATAAACTGTAAAATTCCTGTAGCCCCTGAAAGAGCTGCCATACACACGTGAACAAGTGAAGATTAAAAAGGTAAATAATGCTTAGCATTTTTATAAAATACTTGTGAATTAAGGCGCCATGAAAAAGACAGCGATCCCCAGCAGTACTGAGACGAAACTCTGAGAACCATTGTTTAAAATAATGCCTGATATGTAGTATCTGCTACACAGAAAACCTACTGCTATGATCCAGGGGTCAAACTCAGGAAAGATCCACTCCCTCCATTAAGTCACACACCCCTAGCCATCCTCTGAGGCTCTGGTTGTAGGATATAGTCTGCCTTTTGTTCCCTGTTTTCCATATCTATATTTTCCATATCTGTTGATTCAACCATCAAAAATTTTTTAATAAAATACTATAACTGTAATAGACAGGTATACAGTACTTCCTTATCAGTTTTTCTTAGTATACTATAATCACTATTTAAACATCATTTACATTTTATCAAATGTTACATGTTCTTTAGAGGGATATAAATAAGCTATATGCAAATTCAACATCATTTTGTATAAGAGATTCACATCCAAGGATTTTAGTATCTGGAGGGAGTGCTGGAACCATGGATACCAAGAGATGGTTATATTTTTGTTCAAATAAATTCTCTTTTTCTAGAGAAATCCTTTCAGGGTAGTAGCATCAGGGAGGCTTTGTGGCAATTTCTGTGATTATTTATAGGAACAGTCACTGCCTTACCAGTAGTGACAGAGGAGTGCACACGCCTCCCTTGCAGCAGAGCCACAGGTGGCAAGTGGAGGAAGAGACCACCTCAGAATCCCATGTCCCTGGGTCATGTTGCCAGGTTCCGCCTCTATCGATCAGGACTGCATGATTAGAGGCTGGTCCCTACGTGACACTGGGTACTTGCAGTGTTAATATTCTCCAGTTCTATGAATGCCAACACAGTTCTGGATTCTAGGCTCTAAGCTACAACTTAAATCATTGTTTGGATTCTCAATGAAATGTAAGATGGGCTTTGTTTTCTGTATGGTATTTCTGTATGATGGATTTCAGATTGCTTTCTCTACTGCTTTACTATCTCTAAAGACTTGAGTGGACCTGAGTCTTTTGGCGTATGAGGTCAAATGTCTCTCAGTAGGCTAATGTTCATGGGTGGCCCACCTGGACTTATATACTAATCAGATGGACATTTTTTTTTTTTTTTTTTTTTTTTTTTTTGTGGAACCAGGGTTCGAACTCACAACCTTGCACTTGCCCAGCAGGCACTTGTGCCTCGGAGCTATCTCCCCAGCCCCTAAGACGGACATTTAAAGGTGTGGGAGCTATGGTTTGGATATTGTTATGGTTTGTGTCTAGCTGTCACCCTAAAGCCTCATGCAGTCATTTGAGAAGGCGTCTGGAGTTTGTTTTTTTAAAAAATTTTATTATATTTAAACCTTATTTATTATTTGTGTTATGGTCGGCTGAGCCTGCCCTGGGGGTGGGGCTGGGGCAGCATGTGGGGCGGAGGATCAAACTGTAGTCCCTGCAGTTGCCTAAACTTTCCTAGGCAGGTGCTTTAGACTGCTGAACCATCTCACCGGCCCCTAGAGTTTGTAATTGATTCATGGCCCAGTGCTGGGATTACAGGTGAGGGTGCTCCAGCCATCCTGGGGTGGACAGCCTGAATATAATATGAGGGAGGGAGACAGGCTTGCTAGGGGCAGCTGCCACTGCTCCTCCCTTTGCTCTTTGCTATTTTCCACCACCATGAACTGCTGCCCTCCACCATGTGCCTGTCTGCCTTAGACCCAGCTGAGTATGGACCAAAACCTCCACTAACTGTGAGCTCAATAAACCTTTCCTTCCTCAATTTTGGATGCTGAGTATTTTGTCCAGCAGTGAGGGAGGTGTAATTGCAACAGATATGGTCTGTGACCCAAGGGTTCATCTGCTCAAAGCCTGTTTCCCAGTGTGGTGGTGCACAGATGGTCCTACTGTGGAGGAAGGAGGCTAGAGAAAGGTGCTTAGTCACGGGGTGTGTGCCCTCAGTAGGGATTAAGGCCAGTCTCCCAGGGTGAGATCATCCTGAGAGAGCAGTTGTTTCAGACTGAAATGGCCCCTCCCCAGCTTCCTATCTTACTATGTAATTTGCTCTGCAAGGACTCCTGCCATTGTGTTGTCATTTTCCAGAGTCTGAACAGACAAGAATGCCTAATGCCTTTCAACCTCCAAAACGACATGCTAAATAAATCTCTTTTCTTCACAAAGGACACAACCTCATGTATTTTTGTCATATCAACAGAAAGCAGATGAACACAAGAGTTCACTTAAAGTTTCAAAGTTGTTAATTTCTGATGTTTAAATGCCTATAGATCTCACATAAAAATCCCAATTTATAGCATTATGCAAAAATTAGTTTGAGCTGGGCATTGTGGCCCATGCCTATAATCCCAGCACTTGGGAGGTTGAGGCCAGAAGATTGCTGCAAATTCAACACCAACCTGGGCTAAATAGTGAGTTGAACCCAGCCTGAACTGCAGAGTGAAACCCTGTCTCAAAAAGACAAAAACAAGAAAAGAGAAGAAAATGAGCTCGCTGTTTCCACTTAGTTATCTTCCCTTGCTATGTCCCTGTATCTTTCCTGCCCAGCCTTTGCAGGTGTGAACACATGACACCAACAAATTGGAGGAGGAAGGGGCTATTTTGATTCACAGTCCATTGTCGGCTGGCTCCAAAGCAGGAAGCCATGATGGAACAATCTGGCAGATGAAAGCTGCTCATGTCATGATGGGCCAGAAAGCAGAGAGCAAAAGGAGGAGCCCAGGAAGTAGCCCGATCCTTCTAGGCCACAGTACCACGACCCACCTCTTCTGAGTAGGCCCCAGCTTCTAATAGCACACTTGGCAATGGTCTGCTTTACTTTTTTGTGGCTGAAACAAAACACCCAGTGCTCAAAGTTAAGGAAGGAAAGTTTTATTTAGCTCACAGTCTGCAGCGATTTTGGTCCATAAATCAGCTGGCTCCAAGGCAAGGTGGCTTGGCAGGGGAAAAACAGTTCATGGTGGGTGGAAGGCAGCAAAGCAACAAGGGATGATCTTTTTTTTGGTGGGGGGGTGGTATCAGGGATCGAACTCAGGATCTTGTTCTTGCCAGACAAGCACTTATTCCACATCTTTCTGAACCTTTTATATTGTATCTAGACTACTAGGATAAAGGCAGTGCTAAACCAATCAGTGGAGTGATTTAACAATTGTTCCTAGTATCACATACTCTAGATCCAGTCACCTCTGAAAAAGCTCCACCAGTGACTGCATGAGGCTTTGGGAGGACATCTAGGCACCAGCCATGGCAGCAACAAACTCAGCAGTGAGATGACACAGAGGAGAATACGCTCCCACTCCCATGATGCAATCCCCTGCCTATAATCAACTGAGGCTTTAGGGTGCCATCTAGATAGAACATTGTGCCCCGGGCCCCAGAAGACTTTTGCAAAGTACATTTTCTCTGTCTCTAAGAGTTATCATAGTCCTAACAATTCCAGGATGGCTGAAAAGGTCAAGTCCATGCTTTTTTTTGTTTGTTTTTCAAACTCTAAGCTGTGAGACCTAGTAAAAAGAAAAAAGAGCCAGGCATGGTGGCCCGTGCCTGTCATCCCAGCACTCAGGAGGCTGAGGCAAGAGAATTGCTGTGAGTTCAATGCTAGCCTGCCGTAAGAATGAGATCTGTCCTCTAAATAATTCCCCCTTTTTTTTTTCTTGTGGAATCAGAGATTGAACTCAGATCCTTACGTTTTCCAGGCAAGTGCTTATTCTACTGAGCTATCTCCCCAGCCCTCTCTAAGTAATATAAGGGAAATACTATAACTCCTGAACTGTTAGATGTCCAATACTGCAAGTTCATGTTTTCTGAAATCACAGAATGAATTCTAAGCACTGCAGAGTTTAAGAGTAAGAAATATTTATTGAGGGAAAGATAATTTCTGCCTAAGAAGACAGAAGGGAACCCAGAAAGTGTGTTGCCCATAAGCCCACTTCTCGAAGTTTTATAAAATAAAATCACGAGATGGGTATAAAGTGAGGCAAAACTATGGCAACCAATAAAATTACAAGTATAGTCACCTAGGTAACATTGGTCCAATGGGGAAGCAAGTCACATACAAAGATGGGGATAAGATGGGACAAGACTACAATCAACCAATAAGATTTCAAGTTTAGTTGCTTAGGTAATAGTGATCCAGTGGTATTTAGCAAGCCATCTAGCAAATGTATAGAAAGAACATGGACCTTTCCTGGAAGGGAAGAGCCAAGGTACCAGGTTCATTCCTGGAAGGAGGCTGTGGTCCCCCAGTTAGGTGACTGACACCTATTTACAATATCTATGCTTGCCTCCTTTTTTGTTTTTACAGAAGCTCTCAGCTAATAATTTACCTTAACTCTCAGAGGAAACCGTGGACTTGGTTCAGCCACCCTGTAATTGTTAGGGCTGTGACAACTCTTAGAGACAGAAGAAATGTATTTTGCCTGAAGTTATCATATTGTTGGGGCCAGGGATGTAGCTCAGGGGCATAAGCTCATGTCTGGCAAACACAAAGTCCTGAGTTGAATCCCCGGCACCATGAAAAAAAAGTTTAGATTTATGAAGATATCATATTGTTTATCCCTGAGGAAGTAGGTCCAGTCACTTCAGCTTTATCTTAAAGCCCATCCTCCAGTGAATGCACCTCCCACCCACAGCTGTAATGTGTTCTTGTCTTCTGCACGGACTCCTGCAAGGGCATAGCCCTGTCTGTTTGCCTATACTTCCAGCTGCCATTGCTGTCTGTAGTAAGTCTGGACTGCATAGTGAGCCCAAGATCAGCCTGGACCACAGAATAAGACACCATCTTGAAAAAAAAAAAAAGACAAAGTCAAAATCTAAATTAAATGAAACAGCTGGGAGTGGTGGTGCACACTTGTGATCCCAACACTTGGGAGACTGAGGCAGGGGGGTCATTGAAAGTTCAAGAACAGCCTGAACTACAAAGTGAGCTCAAAGCCAATCTGGAGTGCATAGCAAGACCTTGTCTCAAGAAGACAAAAATAAATAAGTATATAAATGTAATTCCATTCAATTCAGAAACAAAGCTAAACACTTCTAACATACAATGGCACATGTTAAACATTGCCACTCCAAGAAGAAGGGATACAAAAATAGAAACCAGTGGGATCAAAGTAAGACTTAAGCCAGGCGTGGTGGCGCATGCCTATAATCCCAGCACTTGGGAGGGTGAGGCAGGAGGATCGATGCAAGTTCGAGACCAGCCTGGGCTACAAAAGTGAGCTCAAGGCCAGCCTGAACTGCATAGCCAGACCCTGTCTCAAAAAGCCAAAAAAAAAAAAAAAAAAAAAGCAAGACTTAAACTCAGCAAGGAAATCATGAAATCCTGTAGCTACCTGTCTAGCAGCAAGCTGTGGTGAGATCCGAACTCCGAAGGGTTTGGCTGACCCCACCCCTAGGATACTGCTGATGGCTGCAGCCCCTGTGGCTTCCCTCTCGGGCTGCCTCTGCCCACTCCCTGAGGCTTTTCTCAGACATTCCCTGTTTCTGGTTTCTCCCACTTTCTGGAGTCTTCGCTAGAGTTTTGGGTCCACTCTTACAGCTTTATACACTGCCCACTCAGGGGCACACTGTTTAAAAAATCTGGGAGAAGTCTCCATGGCCCCATGCCCCTTGCATTCTGCCTGCTTCTAAAGCCAGTACCGTGCTGATGATGCCATTGTCTGCCTCCAGCTGGAGAGGTTCTCCAGCCACCATGAGTCACAGCTGTAAAGGCTTCTGAGTACTTAGATGGCCAAGCACTGTGAGCTAAAACCCCAAATCCTAGGAAAGTTTTTCTCTCGGCAGTCCTTCCCAAAAAGGCCATCCTGGCATTTTCTTCTCAGAGGAAAATTTATAGCCATAAACCCTTGTGCCTGCAAAGGAGAGATCTTGCTGCTTCCAGACCTGACAAACTATTTTTCTATTGTACCAATCCAAAGTACTTGGATTCTTTTTAGGGCTAATATTCTCAGTAACCAACTGTCTCCTGCTCCATCTCGGGGGAGGGAGTGGTTTAGTTTTTCCTACAAAAGTGAAAACTTTGTTTTGTTTTGTTTGAGATGGGGTCTCGCTATGCAGTTCAGGCTGGCCTTGAGCTCACTTTTGTAGCCCAGGTTGGTCTCAAACTTGCAACTATCCTCTTGCCTCAGCCTCCCAAGTGCTGGGATTACAGGTGTGCACCACCATGCCCAGCTAAAAGTGAAAAAAATTTTTTAAGAATTTTTAATTTTATTTTTTTTTCTTGTTTCAGAACTTTTGTTTGTTTATTTATTTATTTTCATGGCCAGCTCAGCCTGTCCTGAGGGCAGGGCTGGCACAGCATGTGGTGCCGGGGATTGAACCAAGGTCCCTGCAGCTCCCCAAGCTTTCCTAAGCAGGTGCTCTAGACCACTGAGCCACCCCGCCAGGCCCCTAAAAGTGAAGACCTTTAACATTGTATTTTTGTTCCTGTTTCACACAGAACAGCTCCCTACAAACAACAAACTATAGTCATGCTGCAGGCTGAACTTTGGACTGCCTTGAAATTTCCTCCACTGTATTAGTCTACTATCCTTAACCTCCTGCATGGTGCATGTCCGTAAAAACAGCACCATGTGGAGGATGCCAAGGTCTGCCACAAGCTGTAGTAGTAGTGTGTCCCATTTATATCTTGCTGATGGTTGCAGAGGTCTCTAAGTGCCTGGATAGCATAGCTAAGCAGGGTTAACTGAACTCTGCGGAATCAATTCTGATTCCTGAGGCAGCCTCTCTTCAGCAGTCTGATGTCCTAGGGCTCTTTGCTCAAAGCAGTCTTTCGTCATTGCAATTTTGAGCCTGCATAGGGTGGAGTCTTGCTGGTACTTGTTCCAGAGGGCCATCTTTCCTATCGTCCTGTTCCAAAGCCCTTGGCTATTTAATGCTAATCTTTTCAGCAAACAAGCTCTCCTTCATACCATCTTTGCTGCTCCCAATTTTACTAGTATTTCCTGTAGACAAAACTGAAAACTTTGAAAATCATTCTGTTGCATCATTTGCTCTTGATTCTCAAGGTAACCAGACCACTGCCTCAACACTAGGCTGACTTGAAATTTCTCTTGCCAGATGAGTCTGCTGCCCTTAATTTCAGTCTTGGACAATGTCTCAGGCAGAAGCAAAATATAGACAAATTTTCTACCACAGCATAGCACACATAATCTGAAGTCCAATGGAGTCCTTGTTCCCAACTAAAACCTCCTGAGCCTCATCTTTAACATCTACACTTTTGTCAGCATTTTGATCTTTTCAGCTCTGACCAGAATTTCCCCTCAATCTTGGCTTATAGCATTCTGGGACTGTTTCTTCAGCTGGCTGCTCCAAACCTTTCCAAATCCCTCCCACAAGCCAGTTCCAAATGCTTCTGAACTCCATGGTTAGATAGTGTTACTGTAGTGACCCCATCTCTCTGGTACCAAAATCTGTCTTAGTTACTATCTTAGTTACTATATTTATGTCACTGAGACTCAATCCCTGATACCCAAAACCCAAGGAAGAACTTTGGCTGATAGTCCATAGTTGGCTGGCTCCAATGCCAGACAGTTAGATGGAGGGGGATGCCAGAGAAGAAACAGCTCAGGGTATGCCCACAGGAAGCAGAGACAGAGTTGCTGACCAAAGGAGAAGATAGACCCTTCCAGGGCACACTGTCAGTGACCCACCTTCTGACCAGTCCCTCCTAACAGCAAGTCAGTTGTATAATCCACTCAATAATCCAGTTGCCTCCCCAAAGCCCTACCTATAAGTGCATGAAACTTTGGGGGTGGCATCTAGATATAACCTATAATAGTTACTTTCTCACTGAAGATAGATGATACTCGTTACCTAAAATGTATTTGTTTAATTTTTATTTTATTGATTCTTTTTTTTTTTTTTTTTTTCGGGACCAGTGTTTAAACTCATGACCTTGCCAGTCAGGCACTTGTACCATGAAGCTATCTCCCTGGCCCCTTACATTTTGGATATATATATATATATATATACACATACATATATATATGTATATATGTATATATATATGTATATATATATATATATATATATATAATGATTACATTTGCCATAGGGAATTTGTACCTATAAATGATATATTTTGACTCCTCTTTTTTCCTGTCCCCCCCCACTTCAACCTGTCTTTCCCTTTTTGTTTATAAAAGCATTGCTTCCATTTTATTTCTGTTCTTTTTTCTTGTCCCCACTTCCCTTTCCCCTTCCCCTTCCCTGGTTCCCCTCCTCATTTGAACGTTTTCTTCTAATTTCCCACTATCTATTATACATTTGATCCTTATTTGTACTTAAGTTCCCTCACACCAGAGAAACTATGTGATGTTTGAACATGTTTGTGCATTTCATTTCACTTAAGAATATGGTCTCCAGGTGCATCCACTTAGCTAGAAAGGTCTCAAGCTTATCCTTCATTGTGGCACAATTGTACTCCACTGTATAAAAAAAAAATCCACATCTTCTTTATTCATTCACTGGCTGATGGATGCTTGGGCTGCTTCCAAGATTCAGCTGTTATAAGCTTTGTCATTATAAAGGTGGATGTACATGTATCACTGTGGTATGATGCTCTTAGTTTTTTCAGAAAGATACCAAGAAAGGAAATAGCTGAGTGAAATGGCACTTCTCCTCCTAGATATCTGAGGAATCTCAACACTGATTTTCGCTAGTCTGAACTCCCACTAACAGTATAGAAGTATTTCTTTTTCCCCACAGGCCCACCAGCAATTGTTATCGGCTGATTTCTTAATAACAGCTATTCTTTCTAGAATGAGATGGAATCTCGGCATTGTTTTAATTTGCGTCTCTCAGATGACCAGTGACTTTGGACATGTTTTATACATTTATTTTCCATTTCTACTTCTTCATGTGAAAAGAGTCTACTCACTACAATGCCCAATTTAAATTAAATCTTTTAATTTAGGGTACCTGATTTTTTTTTCTTGTTTCAGAACTTTTATTTATTTATTTACTCATTTTTATGGCCGGCTCAGCCCGCCCCGAGGGCAGGGCTGGCGCAGCATGTGGTGCCGGGGATTGAACCACGGTCCCTGAAGCCGCCCAAGCTTTCCGAAGCAGGCGCTTTAGACCACTGAGCCATCCCGCCTGGCCCCCTGATTTTCTTTAGTTATTTATCCGCTTATTTATTTATTTTAGTTACTTATACATTATAGATAACAATCCTTTGTCTGAAGAACTAGCAAAAAATTTTTCCAACACTGTGGTTTGTCTCTTCACTCTGTTGGTGGTTGTTTGTTTATCTTTTGCTGTGAAGTAGCATTTTAATGAGATCCTGGTTGCTGATTCTTTGTGATATTTTCTGCACGATAGAAATTTTATTCATAGTCTTTGCCTACACCAGTGTCTTCAAGAGTTTTACCTATTGTCTCTTGCAGCAGATTTAGAACTTCTGTCTTTATATTTAGATCTTTGATCATTCTGGTTTTAGTTTACTGGATGGTGAGTTTAGTTTTAATCTTTGGCACGTGGAAAGCCAGTTTTTCCAGCTCCATTTGTTAAAGGGGCTGTCTTTCTTCCAGTGTGGGTGTTGGGCAATTTTGTCAAAGATAAGGTGGCTAAATGTGTCTGGATTTGCTTCTTTATTTTCTAATCTGTTTCATTGATCTTCAGTTTTGTTTATTTTAATTTAATTTAATTTTATTTTTTAGGTCTGTTGATTTTTTTTGCCAGTACCTTGTTTTTTATCACACTAGTTTTGTAGTATAATTTCAGGTCAGAGATTATATTACCTGCAATTTAAAAAAGAGGTACATGGTTTTAGTTTATAGTCAGCCAGGTCCAAGTCAAGGAGGCATGGGGAATGGCATGGTGGACGAAAGCTGCTTGAGTCATGATGGCCAGGGTGCAGAGAGTGAAGAAAAGAAACAGGGTAGGACATCCACCCTGCCAAGCCATACTCCCAGTGACTCCTCTTTCTGAGGGTGCCCCAGCTAACAGCAATTTTGGCTACAAACTCATCAATGGACCCTCTGCCAATGTGTATAGCATTACCATGATCCAATCACCTCCCCAAACCCTGACTATGATTGCATAAGACTGCTGGAAAATATATTAACCACAATAGCCACACTTAATGTAGTGTTAGAGAAAAAGATTGCCGTGCAGTAAATAATGATGTTTCTAATATTGCATTGGACCCTTGCCAAGTACTAAGGAAGTACAGCTTCATACCAGGAAGGACTTCATGGAGCAGGCTAAGTGTCCAGTGGGTGAGCTAAGAGCCCATCACTCTGCACTTCTCAGCACACCTGCTTATGTGTCCAGCACATTCCTGAAGGAAGGATCAAGGGGTTGCAAGGGGGAGAGAGTCCAGCCCCAGAAAGCCCCACCCAGTCTTGCAAGGAGGCCAAAAGCTAAGATAGAAACATCAAATTCCAGCACAATGCCTAGTAGAGTCCTGAAGACTATTCCCTTAACTCTGGGGGAATGGTGGTGGCAGGTTTCAGATTCTGAGCAGCACCAGCACAGTATGAGCTACAGTGAGGGGTGGAGTGTGTAAAGTTGTAGAGGAGAGTAACCCAGGATTCTACTCTGCCTGCTGACACTGCAAAGCATGGGACTGAAGTTGTGGTTTACCTTTGATAAATGTACCCTGCCTGCAGGCAGATGTTTTACTATTAACACTCTCCTAGTCTTATGTTTTCAAGTCAGTACATCCTTGAGCTTCCCACCTGCTGTTCTTCATTTCTTTCCATGGATAACATATTCTTATTATTCTGCTTTGAGTTTAGAAGAGGCCCTCTCAGCCGGGTGTGGTGGCTTATGCCTGTAATCCTAGCACTTGGGAGGCTGAGGCAGGAGAATCAGTTTGAGTTTGAGATCAGCCTGGGCTACAAAAGTGAAGTCAAGGTCAGCCGGAATTGCATAGCAAGACCCTGTCTCAAAAAGACAAAAAAAAAAAAAAAAAAAAGTGGCCTTCTCATAGAAGCAATCTTCTCTGATCTTCCCACCCAAAAAGGCACCCAAGCCAGGCATAGTAGAACACAGCTGAAATTCCAGCTCTTGAGAGGCTGAAGCAAGAGGGTTGCCACAGTGTAAGTTCAGCCTGGCTACACAGTGAGTTCAAAAACTAGCCTGAACTCTGTAGCAAGACCCTATCTCAAAAACAAAACAAAACAACAAAATAAATAAACAAAATTAAGTGCCAGGGGTATAGCTCAGCAGACTAAGTATTTGCTTAGGGAAGCGCAGGGGCCATGGTTCCATTCCTGGCCTGGCCTGCCACACCAGCCTGCTCTTGAGCACCCGCCCGGAGCCAGCGATGGAGTCCTAGTGCAGTGGTGCATGCCTGTAATCCCAGCACTTGGGAGGCAGGAAACAGGTGGATCACTATGAGTCCAAGCTGGGTAGTGAGACCCTGTGAAATCAATCAATCAATCAATCAATCAAAGAACCCAATAGGCATTGTGTTATTAATCCCATCCCCCTCCCCTTTATTTCCTGAGTAGCACTTACACTATCTTACTTTGCCCCCTTTCCCTCTTTTCTCACTAGAATATGAGCTCTGTGTGAGGAGGGCTTCATCTGCCTCCTTCTGGGTCCTATTTCCAATTAGGAGACACTCAATGTTTGCTTAATGTAAATGAACTGTGTGTGACAAATGATGATGGACAGAAATGAGCACTGAAGAATTCCTAAACTACAGCCTGGTATGAAAGAGAGACGCCAAGTTACCTAAGGCAGAGCCTGGCTGGTACGGGCTCAGATGTCTATAAGGTCAAGTATGAGTATCGGAGCCAGCACTGAATGGCTGCACCTTGATGGCCAGGGACATCCGTGTCAGGAGGAGACTGTGCTTCAAGCCTCAGTTTCCTCATCCAGAAACTAGGACTATAATGACCTCAGCTGTATTACTTTGCTTTGTGTTACTGTAACTGAAATAAACCATTTAAAGGAGGAGAGGTATATAGAGCTTATAGTCTCCAAGGTTTTAGCTCATGGTAGAATGGGGTGACACAGAAAGCTGCTCATCTTGTAGACTTCAGGAAACAGAGATAAAGAGAAAGAGCCAGAAAGATAAGAAATGTGCTTCAGGGGCCCGGCAGGATGGCTCAGTGGTCTAAAGCGCCTGCTTAGGAAAGCTTAGGCGGCTACAGGGACCGCGGTTTGATCCCCAGCACCACATTCTGCGCCAGCCCTGCCCTCAGGGCAGGCTGAGCCGGCTATAAAAACAAACAGACAAACAAACAAACGTTCTGAAACAAGAAAAAAATAAAAGTTAAAAAAAAGAAATGTGCTTCAAAGAGCTGCTTGAATACCACAGTGTTGAGGTTGGGAAGATAGGTCAGTAGTCTAAGTTTCTGCTTGGCAAGCACAAGGTCCTGAGTTTGATCCTTGATACTGCATGATGTATTAGCCTGGAAATGCTTGTAATCCCAGAGCCAGGGAAACAGACAAAAGGCTCACTTTGAGTTCAAGCTGTGTACTGAGAGCCATACTAAATAAATAAATAAATAAATAAATAAATAAATAAATAAATGATTTAAATTTTTTTTTAAATATTATAGTGTCTTGTTTCCTCCAACAAATCTTTTCTTTTTTTTTTTTTTTTTTTTTTTTTTTTTTTCTTTGCAGAACTGGGGATTGAACGCAGGCCCTTGCACTTGCCAGGGGCAAGCGCTTACTCTACCAAGCTATCTTTCCAGCCCCAGATCTTTTCTTTCTAATACCCATTCAGCAATGAATCTTTCCCGGATCAGGTTAATGCCCTTGTGATCCAGGCACTGCTTTCGGTCTTACCTTGCAACAACACTGCATTGGGTATTGCACCTCGGTACATGAGTCTTTGAGAAGACATGTCATATTTAAACTATAATACCAGCCTCATGTGGTTATTTTCAGAGTTTAATAATTTTGAATGTCAAAGTGTTTTTGTGCACAAATGTTAGTTATTGTTTTAAGGGTAATTTTGTACCCACATGTTCTGTTTTGTGCTGTAAGGCTGAGTAGGAAGAAGAAAAATTTCCTAAGGTTTCCTGAGGAGAAAAAAGAAACAAAAAATTGTAAATGCAATCCCAACATTTGGGAGGTCAAGGTGAAAGGATCAACATGAGATTGAGTCCAACCTGGACCACATAGTGAGTCAAGGCCAGGCTCAACTACACAGTGAGACCTTGTGTCACAGAGATGGGGGAGGGGAGAGGGACAGGGAGGAAAGGGGGAAGAAGGGAGAGAGGAAAAAATGTTAATGGGTGAATAAAACTTGTATAAATTTGTGATACACCATGTAATGTTTTGCAAAATGCATAAATTGTGGAATTACCCCCTCATCTACATAGCATTGGGTTTGTGTGTGATGGGGGAGAATTAGCAACTTTTAAGTATATAATGTAACATTATTAACAATAATACAGTGGATCTCCAGAATTAGACCCCTCTGTCTCTCTGGAACTTTGAACCCTTGCGTCAGTGATCTCACACACTCTTCTCTCCCTTTCAGCACCTGGCAACCACCATTTCACTTGCTTCTGTGAATGAGTCTTGAATAGGTTTCGTACACCAGTGAGCTTGCGCAATATTTACCTTCTGCCTGGCTAATTTCACTTAGCATAATGTCCTCCAGGTTTATCCACGTTGTTGTTAGAAGTGGCAGTGTGGTTGTGCTGGAGTTAGGGAAGAGGTGACCTGTGTAGAGGATGGGGCACTACTGTGGGTCCCACAGGGGGTCCAGAGGGTGTACATGTGGCGGTAACAGCATCTGTTGCTTCTCTTTGGGTTTTTGGGTACACGTCAGGAAGAGTGAAACCCATGTCTGTTCCTCACCCTTGTCCCACAGATGTATTGCCTCTCTTTGTAGCAGGTCTATATTTCCTTCTTTTGTGGAGGGATGTTTGGCTATGCCACTTGCTTTGCCCACTGAGATGAGACTAGAACCCTCATGTGACCCTTCTCCACTGTGGTCCTAAAGTGAGTAACAACATACAGCCAACCCCCAACGGATGTGGGGACAGGAAAACTTCTAGGGTTGTTTGTTTCTTTTGCATTCTTTAGCTGAAGCTATCTGACAGGAATGACTTACTTTAGTGATGATTTGTGAAGAAGAAACTGGACACGGCTTGCTTGAGCTTCTTGGCCCCTTCTTCAAATCTGCTTAGATGAAGGCAGAAGGTGGTGAGGGAAGGAGAAAGGGATGTAAAAAGAATTAAGAATTGTTAAGGGCTGGCCAGATAGCTCAGCAGACTCAAGCATCTGCTTAGGCAGGCGCAGGGAAAGGGGTTCAATCTCTGGTCTGCCATGCCAGCCCCACCCCCAGGGTGCCCTGAGACAGTGACTGAGACTGGGCATGGTGATGTGTACCTGTAATCCCAGCACTTGGGAGGCTGAGAACAGGAGGATCACTATGAATCTGATCTGTGCAGTGAGACCCTATAGATTCTCTCTCTCTCTCTCTCTCTCTCCCTCTCTCTCTCTCTCTCTCTCTCTCTCTGTACATAAACAACTCCCAAAAATGAATGCAATCATTATGTACTGCACACATGTATTAAAGCATATAAATAGTTAAACAAGATCTTCTTGACAGTTCAGAGGGGGAATCTGGTTATCTTCCTATCATCCTGTCCAGGATCTGCCCCTGTTGGGAACAGCTCACAGTTTTCCAGTTGTGCCGGTGGTGTGGTGGTTAAGTCTATCAAATTCAAGAGAGGAGGTTCATAGTTCTCCCATTTGCCTATACAGTTAGGTTTAGCCATATGCTTTGACCACATGCTGATCAGTAATAAATCAAACATTTTGATTTTTTCTGTCTTCTGTGCTTATCTCTAAATTGTTTCCTGACTTGATGGAGAAAAGGAGAGATTATTTATGGATCCCTTTCAAACCTCAAAAATCTTTATGTACCTTCAGTATCATAGATTTTAATCAAAGCAGTTTATGATTCCCCATCTTTGACATTTTACATATTGATTTTTGAGGAAGAACAATATTTAGATAATTATTAACCAGGGCAAATGACGTAAGCTTCTGAAAAACAAAACAACAAAAACCAGACTTCAGTGGTTTAAAAAAATCAAGGTTTGTTTCTGACTCACATCACAGTCTGAAGCTTGTGAAGCAGGGTTTGCCTGCTGCTCCCTCCAGGTGCTGACTCGGAGACCCGGGCTGCTTTCCCCTTGTGCTTTTCCTGTCTTTAGCTGCCAGCTTCCACCGTTGCAATGGAAAGAAGAGAAAGGGGTGTTAGATCAGCAGGGATGTGTTGAGAGACCAGGCTTAGGAATGGCTTCCATCGCCTCTACCCACAGCCCACTGGTCCAGGTGTCACCTGTTACCACCCTGGCTTCAGGTGAGGATGGGAACTGTCTCCCTGTGCTTACAGGAGGGAGGCATGGTGCAGAGAAACCTCAGCTTGCACAGGCTCACCACAAACCCTCAGGTGCTTTCTGTTGTTCTCCCCTTCTCTCCTTTCAGGGACACAACTGTTACCATGGGGATGCAAAGAGAAGTAAGAGTCAAAATCCAGCTTTTGAACTTCAAAATACTTTTGCAATGTAAGACTTGAGAGAAAAGTCTGTGTTGCAAAAATGTAGTCTTTGTGATTCTGCAAGTCTAAACCCTGCATGAATCTGGATAGAGCATCTGTGAAGTTCAAAAGAACCAGGATCAGCTGGATTACCCTGATATCCCCACCCAGAAGAGCAGACGTAACAAAGGGCTGCGAGGACAGGAGGAGGCTATCCCCACCCAGAAGAGCAGACGTAACAAAGGGCTGCGAGGACAGGAGGAGGCTGGAGAAGAAAACAGGAAAGCCAGAGCCTGGTGTGAGACTCTGGAGGACCCCACCTCCTGCCATCTCCTAAAGGGACCCTGGGGAGCCGAGATGGAAACACGAAGCTCCTGATCTCTGTTGAAATGAGCAACTTGGAAAGTCCTGGGGCTCCAGGCAGATGTGGGATCTGCAAGGTTTTTCAGCCTGCCCTAAGGGCAGGGCTGGCGCAGCATGTGGTGCCGGGGATCAAACTGCAGTCCCTGCAGCCGCCCAAACTTTCCTAAGCAGGAGCTTTAGACCACTGATCTGCAAGGGTTTTGGATGCCCTTGGCCAAGGCATTCCGCATGGACCAAGGCATAAGCATCAGATAGGACAGCTCTTGCAGTGGAGCTGGATTGATACTGACCGCTGGAGGAAAACGTGTGAGCGGATTGTGAACAAACACAATGAATGAAGACCCGTTGGTTTGTTAGGACAGAGTGGAAGATCGAGACACTTAATTGGCATACCTGCCCACACTAAACTGCCCAAGACAGGTTGCAGCACCTAAAGGGGCACTGACTTCTGAGTGAGGGGACATGGAGCACTTGTCACTAATCATCCGTCCGCTTCTCAGTTTTCTCATCTGTAAAGCGAGATAGATGTAATACTATCTACTTCATGGGCGTGTTGTGAGATTTAAATGCAAAAAAACCAACAACACCGGATTAGGGGACAGTACCCATGAAGGGCTCAGCAAAACGATGGTCTTGCTCATCTTTTTCTGAGGTCAGTGCCAATAGTGAAGCACCATAATTGTTTTGCAGGAAGGATGGGTATGCGAGGCTATGTTTAGCAATGCCTGGAAAATAAGATAAAATAAAGCTTTCCTCAGCTCCGTGAGGAAGTAATAAAAACCTAGGACAAGGCACAAAGCAGACAATGAAAACATGAGTTAAGAGTAGGGTAGGAGCAGAATGGGGAGCATGGTGAGGGTGGTGGCTCCACTAAATGAAAAAACAACTCAATACCCTGCTATCATCCTTCGTCAAACTACAGAAATAGAAACTGGACAAACACATTATGTGAAGGGCAGAAGGGTTGGCAAGGTCCTGGCCTATAGGAAAAACCCAAGTTCAATAATGCCATGCGTAGACGGAGGTAGGGATAGAAGCCAGAGTCTATGGCAGGGTTTGTCTGAATGGCTGCCTTTGTCGTCCTAAAGAGGCTTACACATCACTTAGTCCTGTTCATTTGTTTGTTGCTGTTGTTGCTGTTGTTGTTTTCTGCTCAACTCAGTGTCTCAACAGACTATCTGCTGTCAGATCAGTCAGCCACATGGTGGGAGTGGCTTCCACTTCCTCTGGGCAAGGAACTATCAAGGGTATTCTCATTTCTTCTTTGGGAAAAGAAAGCTTTGATGCAGAAAATCATCTCTTCTATTTTTATCTGCTCTTCTCTCTGATTAGAGATGATGATCAATTTTGGAGACAGACTTGGGTTCTGTGCATTCTCTTCATTTAGAGGAATGCATGGTTAGGACAGCACATTAGCATCATCCTCTCTGATCGAAATCTCGATTTGTTCTTGGGGATAGGAAGGTCATATCTTTAGACTGTTGGAGTCACCAAATATTCTGGAAAGTTCTCTTTGAAGTGCTATGGATACCGAAATCAAGAAAGGCATTAAGACAGCATTCATGTTCTCAAAGATCTTACCAACTTGTTTTTTTATTTTTTATTTTTTAATTTTATTATCAACTTGTTGATGGCTGTTGATAACCAGAATTTTGGTTAAACTGTCTAGAACTTGAATTCATCTTTTCCTGTGGGCCTCACAAATTCTAGAGTGAGGGCCTGGGCAGGATGGCTCAGTGGTCTAAAGCGCCTGCTTAGGAAAGCTTGGGCGGCTTCAGGGACCGTGGTTTGATCCCCGGCACCACATGCTGCGCCAGCCCTGCCCTCAGGGCAGGCTGAGCTGGCCATAAAAATAAACAAATAAACAAACAAAAAGTTCTGAAACAAGAAAAAAAAAAAGTGGTTTAAAAAAAAAAAAAAACAAGTTCTAGAGTGAGGTGCTCTAGCTCTTATTTCCAGTTACATAACTCACTTACCTCTCTTAGTCTCTGTTTATTTGAAGATCATAGCTGCTGAGTTTGACTTTTATCTGGTCCATCAACTCCAAGCCTAGTGTTCGTTTCTCTCTCTCTCTCTCTCTCTCTCTCTCTCTCTCTCTCTCTCTCTCTCTCTCTCGTGTTACCAGGGATTGAACTGGCGACCTTGTGTTTATGCCACTGAGCTGTACTTCCAGCCCCAAGTGTTTTCTCTTTAACAGCGTTTTCCCCTAATTTGACCAAATACAAAGCTTTCAATTTCTTGTAAGGAAAGCAAGACATGGAAATGGGGTCATATTTTATTACAAAACATATTGTGGGAAACTCTTTTCCATTTTTAAAGACCCAGGTGGAATGCAGCATTCTGGGGTAAACCTGTTCTGTCTGCCCCAGGTGGAGGGAGTAAACTTCTCCTCTGTATCCCCTATAGCTTTGGCACATAAAATAATCATATTAGTGAGGATAATAGTTGTAATAATAGTATAAGGGAAGGTTTATATTACCACTTACTGAATGTGTCTATGCACCAGGTGTTCGGCTAAGCGGTTTACATGCATTATTTAATGCTCAAAAGAACCCTGGGGAAGACACTGTTATTTTCCTTTTATACACTGTCTTTGTTTAGCAGTTGACTTTGGCTGTGTGATAAAACCAGTCCCAGAAGCTCAACCAAATCAAATCTTATTTTTCTCAAATAACAGTAGAGATGGACAGGCATGGTGGAAAGAGTGGCTTCTTCATACCCTTTTCACCATGCAGCATTGCTGTTGTGGAGTTCAGGTATCTGTGGTTTTTCTAATCTGTGTTGTAGGTAAGAGAAAGGGTAAAGGGTAAAGCCAAAGTTAGAAGGACAAGAAACCTCTTTTTGTGGTTTTGTCTTATCAGTTGGGAAGGAAGGCCATTCCCTATCTAATCTTGAGGGCTTCCACTGTGTTATGTGGCCACGCTTATGTATCTGGGAGTCAGAGGACTGATTCTTTTTCTCTTCACTGTTGTTTTCTTTTTTCTTTTTTGGTAAGACTGGGGTTTGAACTCATGACTTTGCACTTACCAGGCAGGCACTTATGCCATGGAGCTACCTCCTCAGCCCCACTATTGTTTTCAAAGGTGATCAGATCATAACCCTGAACAAAGCTGGTATTCTGGTAGTAAAGAGAAAGAACCAACACTGGGTTAGTCACCACCAGTGCTTATGACACAGATGAAGCAACTGGGCCTCAGAGATGCTAAGATTTTTGTTCAAGGTCAGAGTTGTGGCAAAAATCAGACTGAAACTCATGTCAACCTAATAGAAATTCATGTTCTTGACTTTTTTGAGAGATGAACTCTTCATCTTGAAGTATTGTAATGTGTGTGTGTGTGTGTGTGTGTGAGCATGTAGCTGAAGACTGAATGCAGAGCCTCACACACACTTGATAAATGCTCTACCACTAGCCTCATGCCCCACCCTTATAATTGTCATATTATTTGTTCATCCTTTTTTCCTTTCTGGATTATGAGGTGTTGAGTACCAACAATTTATTTGATTCACGTTGGCATTCCAGATGCTTGCATATAGTCTGTTAAATGGATAAACGAACAAATGTTATGATTACAGTAGTTTTTCAGCTAAAATACCTTTCTGGCAAAATATTCTTTAATGTTCATTTCTTCTGTAATTTTTCATAACTACCTATTCCCAGAAAAGTAGCTGGAAATGCACATAAAAAAATGATCCTGGTCTTTGTGTTGCCATGGGTACATTTCGCCTCTTCTATTTTCATAGGTTTCTAGGCTCGTCTCTCTCCCTAGATGGTTAATGCTTGTTTACAGGCCATAGTCCAATTTCTCTTGTTTTGCCAGGTCATTCAAACATTCCCATGTTGCATTGCTCTATTTCTTAGGGTCTTGAGTGCTACCTGAATAACAATAATTTGAGTCACAGGCAGCTCTAAATCCCAATTTTTATTTCTTATTTGAGCATATGCAGTCCAGAAGGACCTAACATTCAGATTTCAGTATTTTGGCAAAGCAGATAGTGAAGGGAGAACAATTCTCAAGATGTCACTTCAGTAAATTTTTTCAGAACACTGATCGCTGATATGTGCAGGTTAAAAAAAAGCGGGGGGCATAGTCTTTCAACAATGGCCCCTGGAAACATCCTGTTTCTCCTTCAAAGCCCAGTGCATGGTTGAATAGGATCAGGGTGTAGGGCACAAGCAACTGGAAGCCTGAGCTAATTCGACTCAAGAATGAATTTTCATTTTGACAAGATATCATGTCTGCATCTTGTACTCTGAATAACTACTATGAAGACAACAACAGGCAATGTATTAATTATCATAACTGTCCTACTAGCCTGTTTTCAAATAATTACTAATCGCTACTTCTTTCTCACTGAAATTAATAAAAAATGAAATACATGAAAAAATGGACATCTGAGATGAATACATGAATCTCAGATGAAGAAATGCAAATAACAAATAAATAAATATATAAAAAAAGAATGAACTTTCACATACTTGGACTCCACCTTGGCGGTGCAGATAGCAATATTAAGAGTTGCCTGGATTTCTCTTTCCCCCTGCTCTGGCCAGCAGCTTACTATCATTAAATAAATTAGATAATGAATAATTACTACTTATTAAGTAGCTACTGTAGGTTAGGCATTATGCTAAGTTCTTTTTTTTTTTTTGCATATTTTATTTTATTATTTTTTAATATATTTTTTTTTTATTTCAGAACTTTTGTTTGTTTGTTTATTTATTTATTTTTATGGCCGGCTCAGCCCGCCCTGAGGGCAGGGCTGGTGCAGCATGTGGTGCCGGGGATCGAACCGCGGTCCCTGAAGCCGCCCAAGCTTTCCTAAGCAGGCGCTTTAGGCCACTGAGCCATCCTGCCAGGCCCCCTAAGTTCTTTATTTTGTCTCATTTAATGCTTGAACAACACTGTGACTATTATTGTCATCTTACACATGAGGAATGTAAGGATTAGTGAAACCGAAGAATTTGCTTAACATAGTGGTTGCACCAATGGAGAACTTAGGGAGTTGGCCACATTTGAATCCTTAGCAGCCTTAATCAAGCCACTTTAGATAGTAAGGAGCTTCGATAATAGTGACAGCAATATTCTTTGTCTCTTGACAATGAACATGGTTCACCTCACTTAAAATGTAAATAAAATGATAACGTAATAGCCCATGTAAATAAAATGATAATGGTAATATTAGTAATAGCCCATGAGTGTTGCAGTGGACCATTTGTATCACTAAAAGCTCTAACAGGTTCCTCCTTACTGCTATACGACATTCTGCTCACTCCCCCCAGCCAAGTACTGGTGATTGAATCCAGGGCTTTACATTGACCTATACACCCAGCCCTTTATTTTGGGACAGGGTCTAAGTTCCTAAACCGCCCATGCTGGGCTTGAACTTTGAAACCCTCTTGCCTTATCCTCCTAGACATGACAGGCTCAAAGTTCCTAATGTGTAATAACTCAGCAATCCTTGCAATAGTCATTTTGGGAAGATGCTACTATTTCCTTAATTTTCAGCTAAAGAAACTGAGGGATAGAGACATTAAGTAGCTTCCATAAGGTCTCACTTGTAAGTGGCAGAGCTAAACAAATTAATACAATGTCTTTATTTGGAAAACCCAGCTACAAGGCAAGTTTTCCAGTTCTTCCGTGCAACAATCTATAGGTCCTCAAACACCTTCTGTAAAGGAACTCTTAGTCAGTACTGGTGCAAGATTACTTAGGCAATAGGTGGTAAAACCTAGCTTCCCATCTCGGATGGCCTGTGTTATGGTTTATGTCTAGTTGTCCCCCCAAAGCCTCATGGAGTCACTGAGTGGGGACTTCTATAGATTGAGACTTGATCCATGATCTACTGGGATTATGTGATTTAGTACTGATCTAGAGTTTGAGACTTGATCCATGATCCCTGGGATTATGTGTTTTAAGTGCTTCTAGGATTATGGGTGTAGCCTAAGGCCAATAGGCTGAGGCAGAGATCCTGAATGTAATATAAAAAGAGACAGAGACTAGCACTGTTACTCTGCTGCCGTTTGGTTGGCTGCTTCTGTCACCATTGTTGCTGTTTTGCCGCCATGAACTGCTGCTCTCTGCCATGCGTCACTCAGCCTTGGAGCTGGCCAAATATGGACTGAAACCTCCACAAACTGTGAGCTAAATAAACCTTTCCTTCCTTCATTTTGGCTCTCGGGTATTTGTCCCAGCGAGAGAAAAAGTAACTAAGACAGCCTGACTCAGAAGTAGGGATACTTACTAAAGTACTGTCCCAGCTCTAGCAGATTAAATCCAAGTTCAAAGGCCATGTCACAGCCCGGTTGCTAGTGACCTCAAAAATCCACCTAATGCCTGGTCTCTCAAATTTCTGCACTATTGACACCGTAAGCTCCATAACACTTTGTTACTGGGCAACATTCCTAGCCTTATTTACCAAGTCCAACACCTCTAGTTATAGCAGTAAAAAGTAACACAAAAATAAAACAACAGGAAAACTTGACATATTGACAATTATTAGGGGTCGTGGTGGTCAAAAGGCAAAAATCCACCCCTGATTGATCCAAACCATCTCTCGTTCATTGGAGCTTGAGTCCAAAGATATAAAATGACTCCCTAAAAGTGGTTAGCGAGGCCAAGATTAGAATCCAGAACACTTACTCAACATCATTTTCTTCTACAATGTATAGGGTACATTAAGGAATCCAGAGGCAGTTCTAACCTGGTAGGCTACAAGTATCTAACTGCATGACGCTGGTAATAAAGTGCTACTAAAGTAGCAAGGTGTCCTGAGATCTCAATGAGTTACATTTTTTTTTTTCTGTAGAATTCAGTCCAGCTTCAAGTTTATCAATGAAACAGAGATCACGGTCCCCCCTCCTTTTTTTTTTTTGAAACAGAGTTTCACTATGCATTTCTGGCCAGCCTTGGGCTCCTTTTATAGCCCAGGCTGGTCTCAGACTTTCAGCAGTTCTCCTGCCTCAGCTTCCCGAGTGCTGGGATTACAGACGTGCGTCACCGCACGTGGCTGAAGTCTCTATCACCAGCTGTATCACGGATCTGAACACACTGGGCAAACTGGAAAGCTTTTATTAACATCAGGTATTATTAAGATCATGAAGGAGGTGGGAATTATGATTAGAGTAAAAGTTCTCAAAATAGTTGTAAGGGGTGGTTTCAATCCCTGATTTTTTAACTCGAGATGGTTAATCTTACGTGGGAGAAAAAGCTACTAGCAGAGGCTCCCTCTCTGGAGCCCTAGGAGCCAGACAGCCTAATGAACTCAGGTCGCCACTTCGCGCAAGTTGTCCAACAAGCTGGAGCGGATCCCGGCCAAAGGGCCCCCTCTAACTCCGCCTGCCCTAGGCTGCAGTCCCGCCCGGAGGGAAACAGACCCCGCCCGCTGCAGGCGGGCTGGCCCTCCATCCCGCCAGCCCTAGCCTAGGTCTATCCCAGGCGGGTGCCGGTGATTCCCGAGCTCCCACGATCTCTTCCCGGCCTCCCTCGGGCAGCCGGCGCGGAGGCGGCGGAGATTGCCGACGGGCGCTGGCTCCGCCTCCTCTGCGGGCTTGGCGGCCACTGCCCGCTCCCCACAGCCTCCAGCGCGGGCCGGAGTGCTCCATCCCGGTCCCTCCCTCCCTCTTTCTTTCTCCCCGCCTTCCCAGTGCTGCCACTGTGGCGGGTCGGAGGATCCCGGCCAGTCAGGTCGTTCTTGCCTCGTGCTCCTCCTCCTCCTCCCAAATAAACAGCCCTCCCCACGCCTCTGGAGCCCGGACCGCCCCCTTCCTCCCTCGGCGGGCTAGTTGTGAGGGAAGAGTGGGAACGAGGCAGCGAGCGAGTGCGGGCGGGCGGCGACCCCGCGAGAGCGCGACGCTGGGAAGCGCGGCGGGCCGGCCGGCAGCGCGTGTGCGAGCGGCGCGCGAGCGGGTGTCCGTAGCAACGGCCAGCGGCCCGCGCCGACGATCCGGCGGGCGGCGAGGCGCGGTTCGCGAGGCTGAGGGCGCGGGAGCCGCGCGCACGCACGCACGCACGCGGGGGGCGGGGCAGGCGCGCGCCCGCCTGTCGCGACTGTCGGGGCCAAGGCCCAGGGGGAGGTGGCCTGTCGCTGGTCGCCCGGCTCCCGGAGGCAAGGGGGGCGCGGGCGGATGGCGGAAGGTGCCCAGCCGCAGCAGCCGCCACAGCTCGGGCCCGGCGCCGCCGCCCGGGGCATGAAGCGGGAGTCGGAGTTGGAGCTGCCGGTTCCCGGAGCGGGAGGAGACGGAGACGATCCCGGCCTGAGCAAGCGGCCGCGCACCGAGGAGGCGACGGCGGACGGCGGCGGGATGCAGGTGACCGCGCGGGACTGGACGCCTGGTTGCCGTGGGGGTGCGGGGCGGGGCTGGAGGGGCGACCTGGGTTTCCCGGTGTGGACTGCGGGGGGCGGGGTGGAGAGCTTCGAGGGTCCGGGGTGGGAGGGGGTGGGTCGGAGCCTGGCTGGAAGGTGGGGCGAGCTGGGCTTTGGAGGCGTGGGATGCAGAAGGGGTACTGTTGTGTGTGCCCGAGAGGGGCCGAGGAGGCAGCACGAGCGAAGAGGTTTTGGTGGGAAGTCGAGCTTGATTGGGATGGAGTCCATTTCACTGAACCCTTCCTTCTATCTTTGAGAAATCAGGAAATTCTGGGACTGTTAGCCAGAGGAGAGCCGCTGGCCGAGCTTTGGACGAGGGGATCTGGTGGGAAACCTCCCGAGAAGAAAGAGTACTTTTTGGGCAGCTCTGGGCACATGCTGGGCTGGGAAAGGGAAGCGGCATTTGAAGGAGAGGTGTGAAAAGTCAGAAAACTCCTCGAGAGAGAGCCTAAAGGGGATGTGGCTTAGGTTGTGGGTTGAATCAGTTGTACAGAGAGTGTGAGAAGTGCATGGAGTTTGGTAGTGGTTTGGGGACACCCTGGTGCTCAGTAACATTTTGTGGCGCATGCTGATGAGTCCGGAGAGTGACACAGGACATGTCTAGCTCCTACTTTTCCAATTGTGTCCCATGTGGCAATAACACCGCATAGCTTTGTAATGTTCCAGGGCACACCAGATTTATAGGGCTGCTAGAAGACTGGATTACTAGTTAGGGATTGAAAGATAAGCTGGTTCATTTTGGTGGGGGTTTGGAGCGGTATTGATCAATCAGTCGGTTTGAGGGTCTTGGAACCTTTCTAGCTTTTAGGATTTGCTCTTTGTTGACAAGAGAGTTTCTATAAATGGTGAGACTGGCTCAACAACAACTATGTATAGACATCGGCTTAATTCTCTTAGATGCATAGAATGTTAGAAGGTACCAGAGACATCACTATTTTTTCCAGGGATTCTTAACTCACATAATTTTGGGAAGTTCTTCTTAGGCAGAAGAGTTTATTTGCACTTTTTGGTGGAGCAGAATCAAAAGTTTTCATCCTTGTTTTGGGAGGAGGATTCAAGACCCACTATGTTTTAACCACTGGATTTTCTAGTAGAAGCATCAGAAGTTCAGGAAAGACCAGTGATTTGCTTAAGGACATTTAGTTAGCAAATTGTAAAACTGGAACCAAGAGCCTGGTCTTCTAATTCTTATTCCTGTGCTCTCTCCATTACACCACTCTTGGAAATCTCTGCAGTGCTAAAAGACTTCCTGTGCTCTGCTGTCTGCTTGCTAAGGTTTTGCCTGACTTCCTGTGTTAGAGATGGAGCTGTACTTAAGCTTGGCATGTTTGTTGTGTGCCTCTTGAGAGTCCTGTTATTTTTGTTGGTTTGGGTAATGTGACCCTCTTGCTGTTTATTTTTGGATTTATTTGTTTCTTTGCTTTTATTCTCATTAGATCTTAAAGTGTGGAGGAATATAGGGAGGTTTCAGGTGAGATGGAGAAGACTGGGTAGAGGTGCTGATTAGCATGTTCTATTTGGTTATGGGTATGTAATTATGTACCTATGTATGTATTCATTTATTATTTCTGTTAATTACAATTAACAGTGAGACTCTTTCACTTTTTTCTTTCTAAGGCCTGTTTATTTGCTGGTTGCCTTTATTTGCTGGGGGTAGTGATATTTGGAAATAGAGCAGTGTAATAGTACTCCAGGGGTTGTGTAGAGGAAGGAGTGGATTAGGTCCTTTGGGTACAGTTAGATAATTTAGAACTATCCGCTAAGGAATGTTGTTTTCACTCACTGTACGTATGTATGGATGTTCTTTACTTTTCACTTTATATATGCTCAGTTTTGTTAGCTTCATCACAGCACATCACACAGGTATTCATCTCTTCATTGAGTTAGCTCCTTGCCTTCAGTTGGCTACATTATCCTGGGATAAGCCCTTCTTCCAGGGCCGGTTTCCTTAGTTGTAAAGCAGAATGTTTGAACAAAGTAACTGAATTACCTTCTAAAAAATGGGCCTGGCAGGATGGCTCAGTGGTCTAAAGTGCCTGCTTAGGAAAGCTTGGGCGGCTGCAGGGACCTCGGTTAGATCCCTGGCACCACATGCTGCGCCAGCCCTGCCTTCAGGGCAGGCTAAGCCAGCCATAAAAATAAATAAGCAAAGAAACAAAAGTTCTGAAATAAGAAAAAAAAAAATGTAGCTAGGTCTGTAATCTCAGCACTTGGAGGCTGAGGCAGGAGGATCAGTGCGAGTTTGAGACCAGCCTGGGCTACAAAAGTGAGCTCAAAGCCAGCCTGAACTGTATAGTGAGACTCTCAAAAAGACAAACAAACAAAAAAAGGCAAATTCCCTGTCCTTAAAGTACATACGATCCTTGGGCCAGGGAGATAGCTCAGTAAAATAAGCACTTGCCTGGTAAGTGTAGGGTCCTGAGTTCAATTCCTGGTACCACAAAAAAAAAAAAAAAAAAAAAAAAAAAAAAAAAAAAAAAAAAAAAAAAAAAAAAAAAGTACACATAATCCTTGAAAAGTTAAAAAGTGTGGCTATTTACAATTCATTTACCAATATTTATTTATTTATTTATTTATTTTTGTGGTACTGGGGATTGAACTCAGGTCTTTGTGTTTAACAGTATTTATTGAGCAACTGCTACATGCCAAGCACTCTTTTAACCCCTGGGAGTACAGTAGTGAACAGAGAAAGGCCCTGCATTCATGGAACTAATGCCCTAATGGGAAGGGATATATAATAAAGACACCAATAAAGTACTATCAGGTGCTGATAAGGGCCAATAAGAAAAAGATAATGATAAAGATAGTCAGAGAGGGCCTCTTTGGAGGTGACCTTTTGTGATGAGCAGGGATGGGCCATTTAGAGATGTGAGGGAAGTGGGTTTGTGTGGAGGAACCAATTGTACAGAAGCCTGAAGAGAGAAATGTGCATGCTCTGGTGGAGGACAGGAGCTGAAGGAGCACAGACTCCTCAGGAGATGGTATCAACAAAGTAGAAATGCCTATAGGCCCCATGTAAATGTACCCAAAAATTCATTGTGTCATCAGCATGTTTTGGTATGTCAGCTTGTTTGATTGATTGATTGATTTCTGGAACCAGGGATCAAACTCAGGACCTTGTGCCTCCCAAGCAGATAGCCAGCCATTGAGCTATCTGCCTGGCCCTGCTGGCTTGGTTTAAAGCTCATAGTTTTTTTAGTATCCTAATAGAAATAGAGTTTTTCTGAAGTCCTAGCTCCTTTGTGAAAGACAGGCCTGTTAGCCCATTGACAGTAGACTTTTGGCCTCCAGGCCTTGTTTGTTATTTGAGACAGGGTCTTTGCAACTATGTTTAGTTAGGCCCTGAGGTCATTATAGAGCCCAGGCTGAACTTAATTTCGGACAGTCTTCCTGCCTTGTACCTCTGCAGTGCTGGGATTAGATGTGTGTCAAAATGCTTAGCTCCAGGCTCAATGTGTATTTATACATTCCTTTTATTACTCCTTAACAGCTTTATTATTCTTAGTTCCCTGTGTGATTGTAAGCTTCCCAAAGGCAGGAATTGTATTTGCTTTGTGGTTAGCCAGGAATAGCTGACAGTTTGGGGTATGTAGTACTTAATGTCTGTTAAAATTAAATTGAAATTTGCCTTTTACAAATAGTATAAGGACTTTTAAAAAATGAAATTATGGGTGAAGATATCACAGAATTGCTCAATTCTTTGAGTGCCAAAGGGGTAACTGTTTTACCGAGTAAAGTCATTTATTGGGACTAGCTCCCTGAGGCCGGTTCATAAATGAAGTTGATCTTTAAACTTCTTTTTTTTTTTTGTGGGACTGGGGTTCAAACTCATGACCTTGCATTTGCCCAGCAGGCACTTGTGCCTCAGAGCCATCTCCCCAGCTCCCTTTGATCTGTAAACTTCTGATTCCAAAGTTGAATCCTGTTGGGTGGCAGCCACTAAATTTTTGGAAAAAATTATTACTTCCCAGAGTAAATCTCAGGGCAATCTGGAGAGTCCCTGGTACTTGTGTTATAATCCTCAGGCTCAGAAGGAACCTTTGGTGTTCTTGGGGTTAGTACACAGAAGCTTTATGTGGATGGAAAACCCACATAGCCTTGAACAGAGTACCCTGAACCTTGGAGTCAGAGGGAAGAGACAAATGCAATTTGAAAACTGAAAAGTGGGTTGAGAAATGTAGTTTTTCAGGGGAGGACTACTACATTTCCTTTTAAGCAAGTCTGATATGTCGAAAACAGGCTCTATCAAACATGCTGGCGATTAAATTCTTTTTGGTAAGCTTTTGCAGGGAATGTAAATAATTTGATTAATAATAATTTTATCTTTGCAGTTGTCTGAGAACTTTGCTGGAGTATAAATTACTTTGACTCTTCGGAAGGATTTTTTCTTTTTTGTGGAACTAGAATTGAACTCAGGACCTTGCACTTGCCAGGCAGGCGCTTGTGCCCCTGAGCTATCTCCCTGGCTCCTACGTTGACTCTTAATGATTGTAGTTTTCAGCAAAAATGTCATGTCGCAATGAAATATTAATATGTGATTGTTAGGTGGCAGAATACCTGCTTTTGAGCAGTGTCACAAATCTAGCTGCAAAGATTCAGTGATTGTTCATCTTGGGTGACTCTCATTGTGGGGAGGCTTCTTTTTGTTGTCCACTAGCCTGTAGTTTCTTTGTGGATGCTTTTATTTACTGAAGTTTTTCTTCCCACTTGCTGGTTCCTTTGTGGTGAAAAAAAAATTTTTTTTTTGAGTCATCACTTGGATATTTGAGGCTGAAACTGAGCACGTGTTACTCTTTGAATACAGTTAAACAAAAAACATGTTTCTCTTATAAGTAATTTCATGGACAATATTGGCCAAAATTACTGAAATTTCATTTCTGGCTACTTAGTCCTCTTAGCCTACTGTAACAAAATACTATAGACTTGAAAAGTCCAGACGCTAGTTTCTCACAGATCTGAAGGCTGGGAAGTCCAATATCAAGGTGCCAGCAATGTTGGTGTCCCATGAAGGCCCACCACATTTTGGCTTGAGCACTGGTACTTCCTTGCTGTGTGCACATGTAGCCTTTCCTTAGTTTACCGAACGTACAGAGTGAAAGCTCTCCTTGTATTTATGTCATATGATGGTCCCACCCTCATGATCTCATCTCATCTTAATGATCTCCCAAAGGCCCCATTTCTGAAGCCATCACACGGTGGGGGGGCGGGGATGAATTTTGGAGGAAATGAGTGTTCAGTCTATTTTAACATGACCAGAATTGTAAGTACTGTAGATTGAGAACACAGTCATGTAAACATTACTTTTTCCCAGACCTCACAAGGAAGCCTTTGAATGTGAAACTGGAGATATATTTGAGAAAGGAGAAAGTAGATATGACTTCAAAGTAGAGCTCTTCTTAAGAGTGACTCAAGAGATCAGCCTGAGTTGAAGCTATCTCAATTCCTTCTCTCATCTTCTGGCCACCTCGTCATTTTTTTCCTCTATCACACTGTCACATGAACACACAGAAGTTAACTAGAGATTTAACTTTCATCATTGTGTTATAAAGCACACTGGTACAGACAGGCTTCAAGACTATAGGACCATGGAGAAGAAAATTTAGTATACTACTTAGTGTAAACAAGACCAGTTGCTAGTGTGTATCTTTAGCTCAGGCCTTCAGTTGGAAGTTAGGCTGTAATAGGTTGTAGGTGCAATAAGGACAGCCATTTTGTTGAGTGGATTTGTTTGCAATTTGTATGTTTGAAAAGCATAGTAGATATCTTTTTTTCTGGGGCAAATGTGTGCACTTCAGAGACAGGAGGGAAGAGCCACAGAGTTGATAGAAGGGAAATGGCAGTAACTGGAGAGTGAGCAGACAGATGGAGTAAGGCATGGCGAGTGCATTTGGTGTTTTAAGTGACCCCTAGGAGTATTGAGTTTCTTATTCTTTTCCTCTCCAGCCCCAATATGAGCAGGCAGCTTACATGGCTAAGGTTTCATTATCTAATCCATCACAGATCAGCTTGAGTAAACTCATTGGCTGGCGCTGATCTAGTTAGGAGGTAGTGCAAAGCCGCTTGAGCCAGGATTGGGGCAAATCGGATCAGAACTTCCATGTGAATCCTGGACATATGTATAATTTGGGCTGGTAAAGTAGTTTGGGAAAGGGGGGAGAGAGAGAAGAGAGAGGGAGAGAGAAGAGAGAGGGGGAGAAAGAGAGAGAGAGAGAGAGAGAGAGAGAGAGAGAGAGAGAGAGAGAGAGAGAGAGAGAGAGAGCGTGAGCGAGCGCCAGAGTGAGTGCCAGAGCTAGAGCCAGAGCCAGAAAGCCTGCCCAAATGAGTGAACAATCAGCCTTGAGTTATTTTCAGATGTTATTTTAGGGACTCAGGAAAAGTGTATGAAGGGTATAATATATTTCCCTGGGGTATAGCTAAGTCTACCTGATAATGTCAGCGTGAACATTCTTGGTTGCTGATGCTCAGGACTAACCTTTTTAGTCCCATTTGGAGATTTCTGTTGTACTCATTTAATGGTGACTGATCTCTCCGAGTGATCCCTTAATCAGAATGTGAAATACAGTTTACTTCTTTTGGAGACAATGTCTCATTATGTAGTTTAGACTTGCTTGGTCTCACTGTGTAGCCCACCCTGGCCTCAAACTTGAGGCAGCCCTCCTGCCTCAGCATCTGAGTCCTGGAATTACAGGCATGTACTGTCAGGCCTGGTTTACTTGTTTATTTTTAAAGAAGAGATATTATTGCTAGCTACTAAAGAAATACCATGTATAATTTCTCATACTTTGAGTTAAATCCTGGTGTCTTCACTGAGCAATGGAACGGTGTTTGCAAGATATTGAGCGCCTCTCTCTCTCGCTCTCTCCCTCTCAGTACCAGGGATTGAACTCAGGACCCGGCACTTACCAGGCAGGCACTTATTCTACTGAGCTATCATCTTGGCCCCAACATTTCTTGAGTTCTTACTCATGCATCTGTGAACTGGGAGGCTTAAAACCAGCTCTTATGAGCAAAATGAGTAACTGAGATTATCTAAAGTGTCTATTATGACTCAGTTTTCAATGTTTATATCTTTCCTTCTTTATAACCTGCTGTTCAGTACTCAGTAAGTTCCTGCTTACTGCTTGCTCAGAGTGGAGTGGGGTTAATGTGCTTCCGATTGATTAAGTGCCAGAGTTAGGAACTATTAAGAGATGATGTAAAATTGGGAACTCTCACTTGCTGGTTATCCATGGAGGAGGAGGAGGAGGAAGAGGAGGAGGAGGAGGAAGAGGAGGAGGAGGAGGAGGGTGAACCTGGTCATTAAGGTCTTCTTAGGGGGAAGGGAGACATTTCATCCTTTGTTCTACATTGAAAAGACTACTGAAGTATCACAATTGTTGCATTGCTACTGTGGATGTTTCGTGGAACCTAGTGGAGCTGCAGTAGGAGGGTAGATAAGAGATTCAATGACTGTTTAGGGTAGATGGGATAAAAATAGTAAAAATACTGTTTCAAATCTTTAAGGTTTGTTGGTTGAATATGTCACATCAACTATGTGGCACTTCTCATCATGGTTTATGGAAATTGAGCAGGGATGTCTGTGTATTATCTCATCTGAGTATGCTCTCTCTCTCTACCCCCATGCTAATGGCATGATCTATCTGGAGGACTAAATCTATTCTTTTTGAAAGTTTGTATTTGATCTCAGGAGGAGATCCACTTGGCCTGCTAGTTTCTTACCACTAGACATCTGCCTACATTTCTACCTCCATTTCTTAACTGTACCCCACTTTCACATCCATGTCCAGGCATAAATAGTTTGTGAATACATTGCCGCTTGGGTTGTTTCTGTACTTTTTAACCAAAATTTTTGCGTCTTCTCTCAGTCTTTAAGAATCATTATTATTATTATTATTTTTTGTTTTATTTATTTATTTTTTTCTTGTTTCAGAACCTTTATTTGTTTATTCACTCATTTTTATGGCCGGCTCAGCCTGCCCCGAGGACAAGGCTGGCACAGCATGTGGTGCCGGGGATCGAACCGCGGTCCCTGCAGCCGCCTAAGCCCTCCCAAGGAGGCGCTCTAGACCACTGAGCCATCCCGCCGGGCCCCTATTATTATTATTATTATTATTATCATTATTATTATTTATTTATTTATTTTTTTTTTTTATGCATTTGGTACAGGGTTTCACTATGCAGCCTGGACTTGTAGTGATCCTCCTGTTTTCAGCCTCCCCAGTGCTTGGAATTACAGGCATGCACCCCCATCCCCAGTCCCAGTGGCCAGATGGGCTCAGCAAGCCCAGGGACAAGGCCAGCAGGACATGTGGAAGAATCAGTTTTGGTATTGACTCTTTGATGCCTTTGAAACTACTACCACCCATACTTCTGCAGTTTTCTAAAAGATTATGTTCATAACTCTAGTGCTGTAGGGCTTTTAAAATTACCATTTAATCAAATGCTTACCTCCTAACTCATGAAATCTCGAAGGAATCCTTAGGGCTCTATATGATTTAACACTGGCTGGGTCTGGGTAGTTGAGAAATTTACTCTTTATTGAACTTCATCTTCCTGTTTCAGCTGAGGCTTGAGATGGCTTTGTCTCTCTGAATTTTCCTTTAGGGGTCTGGCTTTTGGTCTGTTCTCCAGCTGATGTGAAGTCTAGGTGTTACATGATTTGTGAACGCTACCTGATCTTTCCGTTAGTATCAGGGTTAAAGGTGAGAGAGGCTTTCTGAATACAGAAACTAGGATGGAATTTAACAGTTGAAAGTATTGGGTGGACATGGCAACTTGATATTTAGTTTCTTGGGCTCAGAAATGAATTGAGTGCATGTGTGTATGTGTAAAAAGCACCTTTATAATAGTGTGGTTAAAGAAAAACAAAGTGTCACATAAATGAGAGAGGCAATTAGAGCTAACGTGTTCCAGTTCATTGGAGCAGTCTGTTGATCTATCTTTTTACAGTGCTGCTGAGAGATTCTGGAGTGTTTCAGTTCAGATATATCACTACCATTTGTTCAGCTGTGGACCTTAACCTTTTCCTTCTTAACTAGTGACTTTCAGTAATAAAAACAGTTTGCATTGCTTTTGTGGATCCAGAACACACACTAAGTTGAAGCACTTAACAAAATAAATGCCATGTTTCAGTTCACTTCTGTTTGGTATGTTTAAAAATGAAGGAGTTTGATACAGTGTTTTAAAATTTCACCTTTGGAGATTAATAGATGTATTTCACAGAAGTTCTTTCTCTCTAGCCCTTATTTCTTCTTACTTTTCTCTTACTTTCTAACAGTGTCCCTTATTAATATGCTAGGGACCTTCTTCTGAATATTTTTTGTGGTACTTCTGGGTTTTTGGATTCTAAAGGAATAAAGCAAGTTCTAAGAAAGGAATGAGGAACAGCCAGTAGTATTACCTCCTGATGCACTATCACTGTGCACTATCAGTAGGTGACATTTAGCAAGTTCAGTAAAGCAGGCATGATAAATACTGCTCATGAAGTTGAAGATATTCTTTTTTTTTTTTTTTTAGAATTTTATTTATTTATTTATTTATTTATTTATTTATTTATTTATTTTTCTTGTTTCAGACCTTTTGTTTATTTATTTTTATAGCCAGCTCAGCCTGCCCTGAGGGCAGGGCTGGCACAGCATGTGGTGCCGGGTATCGAACCATGGTCCCTGCAGCTGCCTAAGCTTTCCTAAGCAGGCGCTTCAGACCACTGAGCCATCCTGCCAGGCCCCTGAAGATATTCTTGAATTGTCAAATGATAATGGTTGAATAACTTCTTAAAAACTCCCAAGGAAGGAAAATTGTCTTTTGAGGTTTAGACTTCTACATGGGTGTGTTCAACCATAATACTTGGGTTTTTAGGGGACCTTAGTCCCCAGATAATAATACCCTTATATAGATTTTGTCCCCCAACAGAAAGACTAGATCCTTGATTTCTCCTTTTTTTTTTTGTCTTTTTGAGACGGGGTCTCGATATGCAGTTGAGGCTGGTCCTGAGCTCACTTTTGTAGCCCAGGCTGGTCTCGAACTTGCACCAATCCTCCTGCCTCAGCCTCCTGAGTGCTGGGATTACAGGCGTGAGCCACCACGCCCGGCCCTCCTTTGTTGTGAGAAATAAATTTTGCACCAGGTGTCGGATATTGTATTCTAGGCTTGTGGTTTTTAAGGAGGCATACTATTTATTTACTTATTTATTTTCTGGCTGCTTTGATTTGTTTGGATCCTAATTGGAAATACCACAGACAAAGCATGATTTGTAGTGAGGGATGAGCTGGTGGCTGTGGGTCTCTCTGGGCTTTGGGGTTGGGATAGGAGCAGAGAAACTATAGGCAGGAGTTGTAGGATACCATTTAGCTTCCAGCTGCTTCTTGAATTGAAATGCTTAGGGAACAGAGGCTCGTGGGACGTTCTTCTGTTGCTTCATCTATTTATTTTATTTTTTAACATCAGTTATTTATTTTATGTTAGGACTGTCTCAGCCTGCCTTGGGGGTGGGGCTGGCACAGCATGTGGTGCTGGGGATCAAATCGCAGTCCCTGCAGTTGCCTAAGTTTTGCTAGGCAGGCGCTGTAGACCACTGAGCCATCTCACTGGCCCCTGATTTATTTTGAGCATCATTTTCCCTTTACAAATTGGCAGCTGTTTGGAAGATAAGGCATCAGTTGTTGATAGCCAAAATGTTTTTCAGAGCAGACTTATAGTATATGGATTTCATTTAGGATTGATTTTAGGGGTACGTGACTGGCCTTAGACAAAAGGACTTTGGTTGCATTTTCCTGGAAGTAGAAAAGCAGCTATATAGTTAGGCCTTGTTGCATAGAGTTTAGTTTCATAAGTCATCCTCTCCTGGGGATTTCTTTTACAGTCACTCTGATAGCCTTAAGTTTGTGCCCCTTTTACCCCTGCTTGATTTTTTGTCCCCTTTTGCATTTCGGTGCTCTATGAAAGTTCTCAAGAGGCTAGGTAATAATTTTGGGCATAAGGCAGGAATCGTAGATCTTTGTTTAGTTTCTTCCCCTTTTTTATTCAGCTCCCTGCCCTCTGCAAAACCATCTGCCAGTGAAGTCACTTATATCCTAATCAGACAAGGTTGTCGCCTAATCAGTCTGAATAGTTTTTGACTGTGTTCACCAACTGTCTTTTGTTTTTCAAGGGATGGACTTTAGAGCTGCGTAATTTCAGAAAGCAAAAACTGGCAAAAATTGCAAGGTGTTTTATGGTGCCTGCCAGCATCCACAGACCTTAACTGATCCGTTTGCATTTCATGCAAACTTCCAGGAACATTTGCTGTTGGTGGCTGATACAGTGGGTTTGAGGATTTTATTGGAACTTCAAGAAGTCTCCACAAGACCAGATGTGTAGGGCACACCAGTGGTCCCAGCATTTGGGAGGCTGAGACAGGAGGATTGTTGTGAATTTGAGGCCACCTTGGGCTTCAGATTGAGTTCAAGGCCAGTCTGAAACACTAAAAAAACCCCCCATCCAAAAAAAAAGTCTCCATAGATGGGTAATATTAGACAGCTGTCACTTAAACAATCTATTTCATTTAACCTGTGTTTGTTATATTCGCATATAGATTTTACTGCATGTTTTATATGATGTTTTCAAACTTGAAGCCACAGGATGATTTATGACTTAAAGTACTCTGCTCTGCCACTTAAATATCATTCTAAGACTTTGGGATAGTGCTGGTCATATTCCAAAGGTCTGTGTCTGGATATGAACATTTTTGTTGGCCACTATTCCATGAAATGATGTTCTTTGTTCATAATAGACATTTTTTCTCTCTACTTTGTGTTCTGGTTTTTAATTGCTTATTGTGATGCTCAGTAGATCTATTTTGCTGAGACAATTTGGCTTTGAGCTGGCTGTTCTAGCATTGGAGGTTAGTTGATTTACTTGGCTTTACCTGCCTTCAGGCTTAAGCATTGAAGTATATTCTAGGGAAAAATAAAGCCCGAGACACGTTTGACAGAGGACCCACTGCAGAAAACCAAAGGGAATCTCCCAGATGGATGATAAAGAGTGACACCAGACTAATAGTGTGCCCCAGGCCAGGGGGCAATGAGCCAGACCAAAACAAAACCCTAAAGTATATTACTGCATGCACCAGCAGCCTTTCAGAAAAATGTTTATCAAGGACTATGAGTGATTTTTGTCATCTGTATAAAAATGCTATGGGTAATAGATAAGTCTGTATCTGTGTACGTGTACATGCAGTTTCCCTCTATGCTTGCTTTGCATTTTCCTCTCCAGGAGTAATTGGAATGAGTAACTGTAGGCTTTGTTTGCTTTTCAGTCCTGAGAACAGGTGTGAAGAATTCTGGCCTGGTGTGGTGACACACGCCTGTAATGCCAGCACTTGGGAGGCTGAGGAAGGAGAATCAGTGCGAGTTGGAGACTCACCTGGGGTACAAAAGTGAGTTCAAGGCCAGCCTGAACTGCATAGTGAGACCCTGTCTCAAAAAGACAAAAAAAAAAAAAAAAAAAAAAAAAAAAAAAAAAAAAAAAAAAAATCTGTATTTAAATTTTTTGGGCTTGGTGGAGGGATCATTTATCCTGTTGGGTTTTAGTGTCAGTGTGAATTATTTTTCCTGCCTCCCTCCCTGTTTTCTTTCCTTCCTTTGTGGTACTGGGGATGAAACTCTGAACTTTGCACCTGCCAGGCAGGCGCTTATGCTGCTGAGCTATATCCCTGGCCCTGTTTTCTAAGATGTTAGTTTTAGACAAATAGCAAATACTCAACTGAGCCTAGCAGTATGCCAGAGCATGAACAAACCTAAACAATTTGACTAGTCAAACATTCTATTTTAAGTAAGGAAATTATTTAATTTGGAATATCTCAAGTTGAATTCCATTGATTGTTCTTTGAGAAATGATAACAGGTGTAATTCTGCCAAAAAAGGTCAAATAACTGGAAATTATAATTAAACAAAAAAAATTTAACTATCACATTGTACTTTTTGTTTTCCTTTGGAAGTATGGAAACCAGTTCCTTTTTTTTTTAACCTGACTTATTTATGTTATGGCCAGCTCAGCCTGTCCTGGGGGTGGGGCTGGTGCAGCATGTGGTGCTGGAGATCGAACTACGGTCCCTGTGGTTGCCTAAGCTTTCCTAAGCAGGCACTTTAGACTGCTGAGCTATCTTGCCGGACCCACACTGTACTTTTTAAAACTGATATGCTAAAGCATTGTGCAATGTTTTTCAAACTGGTTTAAGCAAACTAGTAATTGTGACCAGGTTTCCTACTTCTGTTCCTAACTCTAAATTCATATAAAAATATATTTGGTAAACTTTTAGTGACTTGGTTCCCTTCTCCCCCTACTCTTCACAGAATGAGTAGCCAGTGTTGTTATTCTTTTCCTCCCTTAACTCTCCACATCCTTTTGCAGGTTGCTTTTTGTATTCACTTTCTCAGTTAGGGTAATAAAAGTTTTCATTAGTAATTTGTGTGTGTGTGTATCATTCTTAGAAAAACTTTTCCCACTCCAAGATTATAAAAAGTAGAATGACCTCCTCGGGACAGTTCTGAGGTAGAGTCCTAGCTTTCCTAATTCATAGCTACATGATATTGATTTTATGCTTCAACTTCTCCTTTGATATAATTTATTAGAGAATTAAAGAAGATAATATGTGTAATGTGCTTAGTTCAGGGCAAGATACATAGATGCACTGTGTGTAAGATTTATTTATATTATTATTACCTTGCTCTTTTTTCGTATTTTCCAGTGCATTTCTAATTTCTCATGGGCAGAAATCTATATGCTTGGCCTCTCTGTCAGTGCCAGAAATGCATTGTAATAAAAACTCAGTAAAGTATATGTTTGTTGAAGAAATAGATCAATCTTTTTAGATTTCTAGAAATGTCCTCAATAATTTTTGTGGTTTCGTCCCCTTACAATCACATCTCTGATTTGAAGGATGCGATTAAAGTTGCACAAAATAATTATTCCCTACAGTGACCCCCAAAGATAGGAGTTTTCTTCATCTTATTTATCAGATGGTGCAAATATACCTCTTCAAGGTCCTGGCTAGAAAGGGCTAAAGGTGATGCTCCTCCCCAGAGGGTGTGACTGCAAGGGTGTGACTGATGAACAGTGGAGCACATGGCACTTCATTGTTTTTGCATGCCACACTTAGTATTGACAATACTTTGCATATTACCTGAGGATACCTTCATATAGAACTTGAACTCAGCTCTGAACCTCAGCTGCTTTCTGCTATACTTTGGATCTAGTCAGTGTTTTGAATTTGGATTTTGCTAAGATTTATTAAGTGTACTTCCAAGTGTTCATATTGTATTAGGTGCTTTATTTTATTTTATTTTATTTTATTTTATTTTATTTTATTTTCTATCCTATAGTTCATACTTACGGGAAGTTAAGTAGGGTATTTGGTTGTAGTATATATAATGACTTGTTTTATAGTTTTTTTTAACCTCAAAATAATGCTATCTCTAATTTTATTTTAAAAGAATAATAGATCAATAGCAGTCAATAGATGATGGTGGTGGGATAGTATAAAATTATTAGAGGTGAAGTCACCTAAAAGTTAAATGGTCCAGCCCTATGGGTTAGGTAGGAGAAATAGTTGGCATACTCCCTTTTTCTTATTTTTGAGACCAGGACTTACTTTATAGCTAAGGCTGGCCTTGAACTTGCATTGATCATTATACCTCATGCCTCCTGAGTGCTGAAATTATAGGCATGCACCACTGTGCCTGGCTTGGTGTACTCATTTTTATTTTATTTTATTTTTTATCTATTTATTTATTTTTTTGTCTTTTTGAGACAGAGACAGGGTCTCGCTATGCAGTTGAGGCTGGCCTTGAGCTCACTTTTGTAGCCCAGGCTGGTCTCGAACTCGCATCGATCCTCCTGCCTCAGCCTCCCGAGTGCTGGGATTACAGGTGTGCGCCACCACGCCTGGCTTCTCATTTTTATATATAGGATATTTCAGGTTCAGAGAGTATGTGCGACAAGCAAGCCCAGACATTTGCCTTTAGGGTTCACTACAAACTTTTGTTTCTTAGTCTTTCTTGCTACCATACTTGGTGTGATTCTTTGAGAGTTTTTTTTTTTTTTTATATGATGATTTATTCCTTTTTCATTAATTTTTTAGTGTATAATAGATTCACATTGCTAATTATTGAAAATGTGCACAAAATTCGGCTCTGCTGTCTCCTAGCTACTGGTGATTAGTTATCTGGATGTCCTTCCAGAGATAATGTCTACATATATCCCCTATCTCTTAACAACTTAGATGATAGCATCAATAACCTATTCTGTACTTCACTTTTCTCTCTAGCGATTATTTAATAACTTTTTCTTTTATTAGTTTTCTGGAATAAAGACTCCTGTTCTGGTGTACTGAGATAGTCTATGTGTAAATGTCTCTGGTGTGATGAATACCTCATATGGGATGATTTTCTGTGTTTTTATGGAATTGTGGAATCACAAGGTGAGAGACCTAATCTAAGTGTGTTCTTTCACTTCATTACCCTAACAATTTCTTTTAGAGATGTTTGAGTAAAACAGGTAGCTTCAGCTTTCTGTCTCCCAGGCAGCTGTTCCTGGTCTACCTTTTTGACTAGTAGAACATATTGTGGGTAAGATAACATTTATCATCGAGTTATTAATGTTACTCAGGATTTGCCGTGTGTCATTGCATGTAGAATATAACAGCAGTGTGATTTTATTTTGCATGACATCTTGTATCTCAGACATATCCCAGATGTCGAGGCTTAACCTTATTGAATGGCACTGTTCAGTGAGCTACGCTGGGTATTGCATTCTAAGAAGGGAGAGTTTAGTTTCTGATAGGTGTTCCAATCTCTGTCATCATAATTGCAGTTTAGTTGTGTTTAATCCTTGCGTTTGTGGAAAGCCCATGATTGAGCAAGTGCTCTTGCTCCCTGGAGTACGGCTTCGTAGAAAGAAGTTTTGTGAGGAATAAGTAAATAGGATTCAACATACAGAATATTTTTGTTTTATGGACAGTAGTGGGTTCTGATTCAGAAAGACATAGAATTATATTTGAAACTTGTAGCTCAGCCTTTATAGACTTCTTAACTTAAATATATGAAATAAATTTTTGCGTTCATAGCTGTTTTCTCCAGTAGACCCCTGTCTTTATGAGGATATTATACAGGAGACAGCACTCACCTGCCTGAACAGTCTTTAGAAAATGAGAATGAGGCCAGTGGAGATGTACCTTACATCTTTAGATGAATGAATGCCAGCCAGCCTTTCAAGCCAATCTTTGTGATCCCTAGCCTGTTCAGTGGGTGAATTAGGCCTGCTCAGACTCTGTGGCCTGAGTCATACAGTTTAGTGTTTTTCCTTCAACCAGTGAATGGAAGCAGGCAGGGTACCAGATGCTTGTTGTTTTGCTTATTACTTTTTCCTTCACACCCAGTATTAGGTTTCCAGGCATTTGTGCAACCTGATAGCAGAAAGCACCTGTCCTAGCAGTCCTGAGATGGGCTGGCAGGTGGCTCAAGTTACTGCATGATCCTGATAAGAGCCATTGATCCAGGCTGATTGCTTCTGGGGAGAAGGGACTATACTGCTAGTGCTGTTCTCATCAGGAATATGGCATGGGCTTCTGTAGTGTTTCAGGAAGCTTGAGATGTCTGTTCAGCATCTCTAGAGAAACAGCACACAGCTAAGATGTAGATTTTATCTTAGAGGAGATGGGCCTTAGGAAATGGGGTACACAGGAGCAGAAGTGTCAGTATAGGAAATGTGAAGTTCAGATTGAAGGGTTAATAGTGGTATTTTAAAATTTCACCTCAATCTAAAACCCAGTTGTGGAATGTCTGGAGTAAGGTGGTGTTAGGCATGGTGACTTGAATTTACAGTGTGGCAGTGGATGTGTATATAGATAATTTTGATCATGCTGATAGAAATATTCACAGAGTATATGTTAAAGTATAGTGCTTTGGCATCCTATACTGTATGTTTTTTAGAATAGTTATAACACCGTGTTCAAATTTTCGGTTAAAAGGATGTGTTCTCAGTGTTAGATTGCATAGGCTCAAAGTATTTCTTTATGCTTTGTAGCTGTATGCCCACTAGCAGGTTACATACCCTGTGTTTCAATTTTCCATTTGTAAAATGGAGATAATAAGACTTTGCCTCCCAGGTTGTTTAAATGAATTAATACAGTGAATATAATCTGCTTACTAAATAGCAAGTGCTGTAAAAGTGTAACCTGTTGTTATGGTGTTTATTATAGCACAGGTCAGGATCACTGGAGAGCATGGCAAGCATACGCTAACCAGAGGCATACAGAATTTGGTATTACTGGATTCACTGCAGATTAATATGGCCAGGCATGGTGGTGTATGCCTGTAATCCCAGGATTCAGGAGGCCGAGGTAGGAGGATTACCAGAAGTTCAAGGCCAGTCTACCTGTCTACCTGGATTATATAGTGAGACTCTGTCTAAAAAGAAATAAAAAAGAAAAAGCAAATTAGTGAAATGTTAATTGATTATGTGGCTATGTCCAATATATGATGAAAGTTGATGTTTTTGAAAGTTATATAAAAACATTGATATGAGAAGCTTTTCTATCCAGTGGTGATTTTGTGTGTTGTGTCGTGTCGTGCCCCCCCCTCCCGGTGCTAGGGATTGAACTGAGGACCCTGTGCTAGCACTTATTCTACTGAGCTATCTCTCTGGCAATGGAGTAATTCATATATCTAGTGTAGTGTCACCCCGCTCCCTGCGCCTATGGTGATTTTAGAGAAGAGTCTTATTGTTCCTTTGACAGTTGCATTGGAAGCCTTTCAGTTTTCTTGGTTATGTTCAGTGTAGATTGTATACTTTAAGGTAGCAAAGCACCTGTTTCAGAATCCTTCCTACTTTTTTTTTTAAAAACCTTAGCAGAAATCATTTTAGATCATAATTAGCGTGTCTGTCCTTTTTCTTTTCCTTCCCTCCTACTCTCTTCCCCTCCCCTCTGGACAGTTTCACTGGATGGTTCAGGGTAACCTGAACTTACTGTAGCCTAGGTTGGTCTTGAACTCTCAGGGATCCTCTTGCTTCAGTGTGTACCATGACGCCCAGCTCCCCCTCTTTCTTTCTTTCTTTTTTTTTTTTTTTTGGTACCAGGGATTGAACTTGGGACCTTCTGATTACTAGATAGGTGCTTATACTGCTGAGTTATCTCTTTGCAACCCCACCTTTTTTCTTTTCTTTTCTTTTTTTTTTTTTTTTTTTTGTACTTTAGGGAAGTGTTTACAGGGCAGGTTTTCAGGGTCTCACTACTAGATTGGACTTGTAGTGATCATCAGCCTGTTTACAGCCTCCCAAGAGCTGGGATAGGCTTGTGCCACCATGCCCAGTCTCATTGCCAGCTCAGCATGCCCTGGGGGCAGGGCCTGCCAGTGAGTAGGCCTGAGGATTGAATACTTGGCTCACCTTTCTTTCTAAAACAGAAAAGTGGGGCCCGGCGGGATGGCTCAGTGGTCTAAAGCGCCTGCTTGGGAAAGCTTGGGTGGCTTCAGGGACTGCAGTTCGATCCCCGGCACCACATGCTGCGCCAGCCCTGCCCTCAGGGCGGGCTGAGCCGGCCATAAAAATGAGTGAATAAACAAACAAAAGTTCTGAAACAAGAAAAATAAAATAAAACAAAATAAAAAATTCTTTAAAAAAAAAAAAAAACAGAAAAGTCGCTAAAATTTTAAGACCAGACAGATACAGACAGAGAACACTGTCTGAATACACCGAGGGTAAAGTCAAGTACAGAAGGGTAAATAATCCATTACTGTTTGTGTAAAGCAAAAAAATCACATTCACATTCACTTAGATTATCTTTGCCAGGATATGCAAGGCTCTGCAAACAGTGATTGATTCTGGTGAGGAACACTGAGTGATGTAGGAAAGGAATTGTTACGGTTTATGTCTAGCTATCCCCCAAAGCCTCATACAGTCATTGGGTGGGGACTTCTATAGATGGCGACTTGAGTCATGAGTCACTGGGATTATGTGTTTTAGTACTGATCTAGAGTTTGAGACTTGATCCATGATCCCTGGGATTATGTGTTTTAAGTACTTCTAGGATTATGGGTGTAGCCTAAGGCGGACAGGCTGAGGCAGAGAGCCTGAATGTAATATAAAGAGAGACAGAGAGACAGACTAGCACTGTTGCTCTCTGCTCCCTTGGTTCGTTGCCTCTGTTGCCATTGTTGCTGTTCCACTGCCATGAACTGGATGCTTTCTGCCCTGTTCCACTCAGCCTTGGGCCAGCCTAATATGGACTGAAACCTCTACAAACTGTGAGCTAAATAAACCTTTCCTTCCTTCATTTTAAGTGTTGGGTATTTGTCCCAGCAAGGAGTAAAAAGTAACTGAGACAGAAATGAAGTGTTAATTTTTGTTGTATATCTTTTGTGCCATTTGAATTTTGTGTAATAGTGCCACAAAATATCTATAGGAAATACAAGACCCTCAGTGGATGATTGCAACTTTTGAAACTTGGATAACACTGTAACCCTTTATGTACTGTTTTTTCCTATACATATGTACCTATAATGTATAAGTTAGGGATACTAAGAGATTACAATACTAACTAATAATAAAGTTGGGTAATTATAACGTAATAAAATTGCTAGTACTACACGTCTTATTGCTGTGGTATAATTAATACATAAAATTAGGGTTAATTGAACACAAGCACTGTGATATTGTGACTGTTCTGATAATCAAGGTGACTGCTTAGTACTGGATTGAGTATCATCCAGCACATTCTTTGCTGGACAAAGGGGTGAGTCAGGTTGGGGGACCACAGCAGAGTGGAATGAGATTTCATCACATTATTCAGAACACAATTTAAAAACTGAAAAATTATTTCTGAAAATTTCCATTCTGCTTAATTGAAATTGCATAAAGTGAAACTCTGTATAATGGGAAACTATTCTATTTGCATTTATTGCTTGATTTAAAAATCTACTAGACAGATGTGGTAGTACACACCTGTAATGCCAGCAGTTGGGAGGCTGAGGAAGGAGGATCACACAATTTCAAGGCCAGTCTGGGATACATAGTGAGTTCAAGGTCAGCCTAAACTACATAATGAGACCCTGTCTCAAAAAAATCTTTTTTAAAATTAAAATCATGTAATAAATATAGGGCATGTGATCCTCAAACTTGCTAATTTTCATAGAAATGAGTTAAGGTATATGTTAGAGAAGAGGTACGCTAGTTCTGCTTATCACATAGATGAAATAGTAGTAGTAAAACAGTGAAAGTAAAAACTGTTAGTAATGGCACATAGTCATTTAAATTTTGTCTTGTCCCATTGTTTACAAGTGTGTAGGTGTTGCCAGTGCTTATAGTTAGAGATACACAGTTAGCTATGTTTTATTGCATTTATCATTAACTGAAAATAATATGAAGAGTTGGATAAGTATAGAGATTAAAAATGGGAAATGATAAACACTAATTGTGCATACAGGATGAATCATTCAACAGTACAGTTATAAAGGCTCAAGTAAAAATCATGAAGTGGGTTGAGAAGAGCAAAGTGAGTCAGAAGCACTGCCATAGTCTCTGTGGCTTTCTTAACACATGTTCCCTAGCTAGGTATGTACCCATGAGTTATTGGGATTTCCTCATTTTTTAATTTTTTCAACAAATGAACTTGAGATTGATCGTTTATTCTGAAACTTAACCTGATGTTAAATAGAAAAATTTTTGTACTCTGTTTCTGTGGGAACAGTAGAGAGGGGAGAATTCTTAACAGGTGGGTGGAAGAACACTTGAAGGATGTTCAGTAGAAGGTATTGCTGTGTACTGAGTAAGCAGAGGGTAGGCAGACAGAACAACAGCATATATAGGCACAGGATATAAGACAAAGTGCAGGTGGCATAGTGGGTCTGGATAGAAGCTGTGCCTCCTTCATAAAACTGATGGATGTTGATGGTTGGATGATCCCACCACTCACAGAACATATTCTCATGGTGATCAGTGAATGCAACCCTGCCTTTGTTCATTAAGGAAGTGAAAGCAAGAGAACAAAAAACCCCTATCTGTGTTACTGTGTAGATGTAGTTGTGTTGTCTTCCAGCAGCATTACTCATTTCTTTAGAGCTCTCTGGATCCTAGAAGAAACTTTGTATTTGGAGTCACAGTTTGACTGCTGTGTGGAAACAGCTTGAACTTTGCTTTCTGTTTTAGTTTGTTTGAATTTATGGAAAGCACTTTTCTACCTTGTTGACATTTATTTTGCTCTTCATAGTATACAATGCTGTAACAATGTTTTGTCCATCAGAGATTTTCAAAATGCTTCATGAATGTTTAAGTGCTTAATCATTGCAGTATACTGAGTAGGAGGCAAGGAAGCAAGAGATGCATTTTCATATATCCAGCATATTAGCACATTTTGATTATTCCTGTCTCTAAGGAGAAAGCTTTTCCTTTCAAGTGGAAATGTTCTATGCTTTCAATTCACTCAGAGAAACTATTTTGGAAAGCTTGATCTAAACCTGGTCAGCTGCTTCTGAGTTGAGAGAGGGATTGAAATAAACTTTTCAGCTAAAAATAATTTTTCTTGTAAATGACCGAAAATGGCTAAGTAGAAATGCTTTTAAGTCATTTGTGTAGGCTACTATAAGATGAAGGTCAAAAAAAAAAAAAAAAAAAAGTTTAGAACACATTTTAAGAAACGGTTGGCCTAATTTGTAAAGCTTTGCCAAACTGCTTATTCTGTAATTACTTGATGAGGCAAAAGCTGGTAGAAGTGCTGTGCCTTAGATTTAGCAGGGGCCTGGCATGCTGCATTCTGATGTCGACTTTGCTGATCTGATCAAGAAATGACTAGAGATTAGTAAAACATGCACCTATGTGTGTCTTGGGGGGTGTGCTGTGCTCACAGATCCTCTCTGGCATTATTCCCCTGCTCTGCTTCCTAACTGTGAAGAACTAATCAGTTTTGTTCTGCTATGCCCTGCAACCATAATGTTTTTGCCTTGTAGTGAGCCACCCATGGACTGGATCCTTTGTGAGCCTGAGCCAAATTAAACCTCCTCTCACATTAAATCTCTTGGTATTGTGGTATTGTGCCTCAGCAATGGGAAAGCTGAGTAGCACAGGAGGGCTGAATGATTTTTCTAATGCAGCATGGATGTTGCCTTTCTTTTCTGATGGTTAACTTGTACTGGTAAAAGTCATTAGAGTTAGCTGAAAGTGGGACTCTTAATTCTAAGGCTGTTGAACAATTGCCTATACCAATTAATTATTAAAGGCTGTATCTCCTATTGCAGAGCATCTTTTTACTCTTGAGAGAGTATTAGTCTCTTCATGTCTCTACGTTGCAGATGATGGGTGCTTAGTATGTGGAATTATCATCAGTTAAGCTGCTTCTCTTTCATTGAATTGTGCAGTTAGGAATTTCATTTATTTTTGAGACAGGGTCTCCCTGTGTAATTCGGGTTTGCTTTGAACTCACTGTGTTGTTCAGGCTGGGCTTGAATTTGTAGCAAATGTTGTGCCTCAGCCTCCTGAGCTCTGGGATTATAGATGTATGCCACTGAATCTGACCCTGGATTACTTATATTTTTTAGGCAGCTCTTTTTATTTGCAGTATGATCAGTTGTTGTGATGGAGTTTATGTCCGTGCTTCTTTATAAAACATGAGTGTATATTAATGATTATCTGGGAGGTCTATCATAGTGGTGTATGCCATTGGTTGGTAGTACTAACTGAGAAATCAGAGCAGCCTGTTGTTTTTCTTTGAGTTTGCTTGGGATTGTAGAGTAAAAGGTTGAACCAGAATAAAAATTGGAGCTCTTTTTCTTCATAAAAGCCTTTTTTAAAAATATAGCTGACATGGGGCCTGGCAGTATGGCTCAGTGGTCTAAAGCAGTCCCTGCAGCCCGATCCCCGGAACCACATGCTGAGCCAGCCCTGCCCTCAGGGCATGCTGAGCCGGCCATAAAAATAAATAAATAAACAAACAAAAGTTCTGAAACAAGAAAAAAAATATATATCTGACATTAAGCCATGGTATTTTTTATTTCTAAATTTTAGCAGATACCTACTGCAAGTTCTTTGTTTACTGCTTTTTTTTTT
>PVJA010009908.1:0-32962 GCA_004027025.1 Myocastor coypus
TTACAGCACAGGTTCTCTTATATCCTGGGTCTTTATTGACCTTGAAGGGCTAGGGCCAAAATATTGGCTATCCTTTTAGCCCTTCTTTTTCTCCAATTGTCGGTCTGTTAACTTACATTCTCAACCCTCCAGCAGAAAAGCTTTGTGATACTATTATTCTATAACATAGGTACTGGGCTTATCATCACTGGCTTTCTGAGTATCAAATATCTTTGACTTAGCTTGTAAATGATATTTTCTGACCAAAATTGATATTTTAATAACTTTCCATACAATGTGATATAAGCAGTTACACAATTTTGACACATATTTGGAAATTCAAGGAAATACAAAATTGTAGCCTGTCAAGAATATGGTTTTTTGGCCCAGTCTCTTATTTTCAAGTACTATTCTTGAGAGAATGACAGTAACTGAGTTTACACCAGGAGCAGTACATATCAAAAAGACAAGAGTGACATGTATTCCAAACATAATTTTAGCGTTATATTGTGCTATAATCAATATGCTGAACCTTTTGAAGGTTCTTGGGACCAATATCTGATTCATCCTGTGTACATAAGTGTATGGTGATTCTTAAAGATGGATTCAATGCATTTTGAATAATGTAATAATCATAAGTCTTTCAAAGAATGGGAAGGAATACATGGTTTAGCACCACATGTGTTTAGAGGAGAGGCCTTTGGGATGTGACTGTGTCACTGTGGATGCCATACTCATCAGGAGCATTCATCTGTAAATGAGCTCAGCAGCGCGTACTGCTCTTAACAAGTGGCACCTGGCTAGAGGCAGGTAACTGTGAGTTGGTCTTGAAGGATGAAACTCATTTGCCAAATCCTGCCTTTTGTTTTATGATGCCGAGCATCCATGATTCCATGGCTGTCCTTTCCCTGAGCCATTTGCCATTTGGTTTCTGCTTTGGGCCCAGAAACGTAAGACTGAATACTCTAAAAACTATAAACCAGAACAAACTTCTTGTCCCTTAAGTTGTGGTTTTCAAGATAGGGCATGTTGGTGCATGCCTGCAGTCCCAACTCTTGAAAGGTTGTAAAAAGGAGTATCACTATGAGCCCTATCTAGTCTTGAGACCCTGCATATCCTGTAGACCCTTCCCCGCAAAAAAAAAAAAAAAAAAAAAAAAAAAAAAAAAAAAAAAAAAAAAAAAAAAAAAAAAAAAAAAAAAAAAAAAAAAAAAAAAAAAAAAAAAAAAAAAAAAAAAACCTTACATGTTTCAGGTATTGTGTCTCAGAGTTTTGCATAAGGATATTTCATGTAATACCTTGTGAATAAAGGTTGTAGATAAGGTGATTATGTGGAGAGGGAGGAGGCTAAATCTGAGTTCTAAAAACCAAACTTTATGATACTGAAGAGGATCTTCTTGCATCCCATGCTGACTGAATGCATCTAGAACAATAACAACTCTGATAACACAATATGACATATTTTCCTAGGAAACCAGAAAGATTGTAACAGTACAGTCATTACATTGGAAGGGCACTGCTTTTTTGGTGCACTAAAATAATCATTTTTCGAGGGTTCAAATTAGCTAGATAATCATATAATATCCTTCATCATTTTCCTATAGTTTTATACCAAAAGCTTTTTTTTGATATTGCAATGCCATAATATGCTACTTACAAATATTGAAACTCCAATTATTACATCCATGGTGGTCATCACTCTAAAGCAAAACTGGAGGAAGTTTAATGGCTTCCAACAGCATTAGAAGAATAATATTGAGCTGCTTTATCAAATGAATTAGAATAGCTCCAATGACATCCATGGTTCTATTTCTGAATGTTTTAGCCACCAGAAATTAGCCACTGTCTGAAAACATTCTGTGGAAATTTTCAGAAATAAAAAAGTATATACATTTGTAAGTTTTTACGTTGAGCTGTGCTATGTGGTATGACAGCATCTTACACATGCACGCTCCGTCACACCTGGACTTGAGTCACCCACTTGTGCAGCTTCTATGTGCTTTAGCCATTCTGTGCACAACCACCTCGCACTTCCCACTTTCAAGACAATTGCCACAGCATTTGTGTACAAGGAAGCACACAAATAAGTGTGTAACATTATAATATCCCCTTGGTGTGAATAGTGGCAATTTTATTAAAATATACACTTGCAACTTTACTATTATTGCTTAAATCTACTCTTACACCTGATTTATAAATTCAACCGGTCACAAGCATGCATCTATAAAACAAAACTATATATTGGGCATTATGTTTCAGACATGTTCTATGGGAATAAGAACATATCATAGATGAGAGGGGGACAATTTTATGCAAAATTATGTGTACTGCAAGTAAAATAGTTCTCAGAATATGACTGCAATGAATATTCTCCCATTTAATGATGAATCAAGCAAGATTACAAGGAAAGAAATGCTTTTCAAAGAGTTTAAAAGATTGATCCTAAATGAATTCAGCTTACTTAAAATGATCCATAACTTAAATAATTTTTCATCTTATTATTCTTTCCAGAGTCTTAGTACTATTGCACCTTCTGTTTTTAACATTTGAAATTAAATTGTCTAAAAGTTATTGGAAATATGATTTTAATATTGCCTTAGGCTGATGCACACTTTTATGCAAGTTTTAATTGTTAGGACAATATTAAATCCAGGAAAATTACATTTTAGATTAGTGGTAATCTTTCTGCCATTAGATCACTTAGCAGATGTATATTTTCAAGTATTTTCCTCATTGATTAAGCTTCAGGCATTTTGAAGAATGAAGAGAAAAATTTTCTCAGGCATCCTAACGCATAGTTCACTCAGAATCACTGTAATGAGCTGTCAGGAGCAACTCTACTTCTCAAGTTTTCTGGGACACCATTTTAATAAAATAATAGGCTTGTATATTCATAGAATAGTTATCATTATAACACTTGCATACCAATGGAAATAGACACTCTCATGATCTAGACTTTCCAGTCACTATGAAATATTACAGCCACAGTAAACAGAAACATTAATGGCCTAAACGTTTTTCACAATTTGAATCTTGATATATATTCTTCATTACATATATTTTCTCTAAATTTCACATTAGCTCAGACACTTCACACATAGGTAAAAGTAGGACTTTATACAACTATAATGAATTTAGTTTTTAAATAATGTTGAAAAATAACTCTCCTAACAATAACTTGCATAGCAAAAGGATGAACCACAAACATCTATATTAAACTAGTGAATATACATTTTCTATTATAAGAAGTCTATTTTATGCTAAATTTTTTAAATATTTTAGAGGAGAGATTTGGGCTATCTTGGTCTTCAAGTGCAGTGGCACAACTAAGGCCACAATATATGAGGAACATTTTAAATAATAACTGAGATAAATGCAGGTAATAGCATCTCAGTCATAACTAAGGATTTTCTCTGTCATTTCTTTCTGAAATATTTCAAGAAGATTCTTGTGTCCATGTCATACTTATTATTCATTTAAATTCATTTAAAAGTTGAACATATATGTACATTTAAAGATCAAGAACTATTTTAATATATATGTACATACATAGTGAACTGAGTATAGTAGTCATGTTAGCACACATATGCATCATCACCACGTTTGTGTGTGTGTGTGTGTGTGTGTGTGTGTGTGTGATAGAAACACTTTTGATCTACTGTCCTAGTGGTTTAAAGTATACAAACATTATTATTATGCAGTTATCATGCAGGGCATTAGTTTTTCAGAAATTGTTCATTAAATATTACCAAAATATGGTAATATTTGAATAATAAGCAATACAAAAATTTAGTATTTTTAATATATTCTAAGTATATTTATATATTATAAATAAATACATAAGTTATATATAATATATATTACATATATTTCTGGAATTTTAAATTTATTTTTGTAAATTTCATGTTTTGGGGGAGAAACTGAGGTTTATTAATTTATTTTTGAATATCTGAGTGTGTGCTGTAACTCTGATGCCACAGTGACAATGATATAAATGTCTTGGCAAATTTCATGATTTTTAATAAACTTTACCCAGAATTATTGGTAAATAGAAATGAATTTATAAACCTCCTACATATGTTTTAGCACAAACAAATCTTGGATAGATAAATATTAATATTTATGACTTAGTTCAAGATTATGGGGCTATAGAAGAAAGGGATCGATGATGTATAATGTGCCTCAGGAGAGTCACCTAGAGAGAAAACATTCTCTCAGGCTTCACAGAGAGCAAATTGGTCAAGCAATAGCTGTGACTCATCCAGGTGGCTGACACTGACAAAAGTTCTACAAAATGTTGTACATGGTTTCCAGATAAATCCTGAGAGGATTCAACTAATCTTGTCAGACACAAAAGTTACATATTTTGTTATATAGGTCTTGCTTTAATTTGCAGAAAGTTTAACCACTCAGCAGAGTGGTTTAAGCACAGTTCATAACAAGTAAAGCCAGATTAGTATGCTGAGCTGTAAAAGTTTCAAGTCAACAGCTTCCTAAATTGCCAGTTCTGCCAATAACCCGCTATTATCATGGAATATTGGACTGTACATACAACTACTTTCTCTTAGTTCAATTAGAACAAATATTTGTTCCAATATTCTTTAGAAAATTTACATCTGCATCTTGTACTTTGAACATCTACTATGAAGACTATAGTATGCATTGTCTGGATTATGGTGTCTGTCCTACTGACATGTTCTGAAACTGTGTCATTGCTATTTCTTTCTTGTTGAAATTAATAAAATAAAATATAATAATAAAATTATGTTACATCCGTGCCATATATAGGTTACTATATGAAAATAAAAAAATATAAATAAAACTAGACGTTTAGGTGGTAAAAATATGGAGAGATGTGCCACATGCCTTTATTGTGAATGAAATAATCAATCTGATCTTTTGAGCTTTGACCACAATTTCCCATACAGAGTACTCACAGGTGTTCCACCAGTTCTCTTTCAGGTGATGTGTCTGAATCTTTCCTATTTCTTCCCATAAGCCATTCTCAAAAACCCATAAACCACATACATGTAGTCATAGCAACAACCCCAATTCTTGCTACCAAATTCTATCTCAGATGTCTTTTTCTCATTGTTAGGAATAAAAGTCAAAACCTATAACTAGGAAAGTAAAGATTTACATAACTCAGTGCGGGTTTCAGTTCATACTAGGCTGGCTCCAAGGCAGAATGGCACATGACACAGGGCAGAAACTCACGGTGTCAGAAAAGGGCAAATGGAGGAATTTAAAAAGAACTAAAAATTTAATTTTAAATATTTAGAATTTAGAATTTAAAAAGAACTAAAAATTGTATCCCCAAATTGAAAAACACAATCAGAAATGAGCATCTCAGGTGAACACACACTTCTCAGAGAAAGAAATTCAACAAGCCTATAAATACATAAAGAAATGCTGCACATCACTAGCCATTCAGGAAATGCAAACTAAAGCAACACTGAGATACCATCTCACCCAGAAAGAATGGCTACCATAAAGAAATCAACCAACAACAAATGTTGGAGAGGCTGTGGAGAAAAAGGAACCCTTCTCCACTGCTGGTGGGAATGTGAGCTGGTACAACTATTATGGAAAGCAGTGTGGAGATGCTTTAAAGAACTAGAAATGGAAATCCTATTCAATCCAGCTATCCCTATACTGGAAATTTGCCCAGAAGCACTGAAGACATATCATAGTGATGCTTGTCCACCTATGTTTATAGATGCACAATTTGTGATAGCCAAATTATAGTAACAACCAATATTCCCATTATTTGAAGAATGGCTGAAGATTTGTTATTTCTATATAATGGAGTATTACTCAACTATACAGAATGATAAATTAGAAGATTTAATAGACAAGTGGATGTATGTTGAACATATACTCATAAGTGAAACGATCCAGACCTTCATGTACAAATATTGTATAGCCCCCCTAGTGTAATAACACAAAAGAAGAAATACAAATGGAGGGACATAACACAGCTAAATGGAAACCAAGGAATTAAGCATTAAACAATAGACTGCAAATAGATAAGAAACATGGCAGGAGCAAAACAATGCACTTATAAACATGATATATTAGATAATGGTCCTAAGAACCACCAAAATATTTTTCACACTAAGGATAGCAATGGATCACATTAAAATTGTGCTTGGAATGCCTGTCATTCTTGTCATTTAGATTTGTGCTGCTTCTAATGTAATTTCAGCTACTGCTATACTTTCTCTCTAGTAAATGATTGGTTTACAAGAAAACAAAAAAGGTATTAAATGACAGTAATTTTATTTATACTTTATTTATACTTATTTATATTTATGCAAAAATACATTACTGCTTTTATCCCATTGTACAGGGATTTATTAGAATGTCAATGATTGATGGAAAATACTGATCACAAGTTAAGTGTAAGATGTTTGCTATTCAGAAAGACAGTGTTGTCTAGCTCAAGTACCTGTGTTATAGAGTAATAGTATTACGAAGCTTCTCTTCTGCAGGGTTAAGAATGTAAGTTTACAGATCAAAAATTAGTGAAAAAGAAAGGCTACAAGGATTGCCAATATTTTGGTCCTAGCACTTCAAGGTCAGTGAAGTCTCAGGACAAAAGAGAATCTGTGCTGTACCATCCTATAACTCAGTGGTTTCCCAGATTTTCTGTTCAAAGAGATTATGGGATCACAGAGGAAAGGGATAGATGATGTATGATGTGCTAAGGAGAGTCACCTAGAAAGAAAATATGCTCTCAGGCTTTCACAGAGAGCAAACTGATCAATCAATGGCCGTGATTCATCCAGACGGCTGGCACTGATAACACTGCTACAAAGCACTGTACATAGCTTCAAAGTAAATTCTAAGGGGATTTGACTGACCTTGGGAGATACAAAAGTTACATGTTTTGTTTGCAGGTCTTGCTTTAAGTTGCCCTTAACCATTCAGCAGAAAAGTTTAACCACAATGTATAAAACATAAAGCTAGATTAGTATGCTGAGTTGTTAAAGGCTTAAATCAACAGATTATGACATTGCCAGTTCTGCTAGTAATCCATTGTGATTATGGAATACTGGACTATTTACACAACTACTTTCTCTTAGTTCAATCAGAAGAAATTTTTGTACCAACATTGTATAGAAAAATTATCATGTCTTCACCCGTGCTCTGTGTAGCTACTATGAGGACAACAATATGCATTGCATAAATTATTGGGAATGTACTAATATTGTGTTTTTGAAAACAAGAAATGATACTAATATATGTGTGCATGTGTAATATATTATATATATGTTCCCATCAGTTATCAATAAATTTCTACTAAGTGTTCTTTCAACTAATCTTGAGCATTTGTCCTGATGTATGGAGTAAACATTATGTATTGACTATTATATATATATATATATATATATATATATATATATATATATATATAAAGTTTACTTAAGTAAATGAATTAACTCAATCTGTATATTCAGGTGTATGAAGAATTTCATGTGTTATTGTTTGTTTTCCTAGCTAAAAACTTATGCTCTTTTTAGCTTGACTGATTTTTATTTATCATTATACTTGGAAATTCTATTTATTATAAAAGAAGTGTGAAGAAGTATTTTACTGTGTTTCAACACAAAATTTAGATCTTCTCTAAATTTGATGCAAACCATATGGAGAGGGAAATTTCCTTTTGCGGAGGAAACTGTATCAAGAATGTTTAAAGTGCTAACCAAAATCTTCTGGATAAAAGTTAGAATGATTTATAATGTACTTTATTAATAGTATCAAATGTCATCTTAGTTGTGTGCAAATATGTAAAATGAGGTTTCAGTAAAAATGATGGTGAAAAGAAAAATATATGTAACATCATGAGGGTAAAGCTTGAGAGGAGGGTTAGGAATACATGCCTGCTTTATTATGGAACCCAAACCAAAAGTGAGAAATGTTGGTGAGAGGTGTCAGAGGTGGCTGTACAGAGGAGGGTTATTTGCTGTGAAGGACTGGTATGGTGAGGACTTGCGCCTCTGCATCACGACTTCTGGACATAACTCGACCTGTTAGCAAGTAAGCACTTGTCACCACTATGTCATCATTATGTAAAACTTACCATAAGTTTGTTCTGGATAGGAATTTATTCTAGAACTCCTGATGGGTATCCCAAAGCGGATGAGATTTACCAAAATTTTCCCAAAAGAAATAACGCAATTAGGAATTGTGGAAGTTTCCCAGAACTTTTATAATAGAAGGGACTCATATTAAGTCTTACAGTTGTTTTGCAACTCAGAGCTTCAAGATTAAGGAGACATGGGTGAAATAGCAACTGATGACATGAAAGCAAACTAATGATTTAGTGAAAGGAGTTACAGGAAAAATGGGAAGGAGGCCAGGCAGAAGTGGAGGAGAGAGATGAATGGTTGGGAAAGGAGTTTCTTTGAAAGATAATTTCAGGAGATTTCTCAAGAGTTTCTATTGTTTTCTGTTCCCGGGTTCCACTGAACACTCACAGAGACCGAGTGAATTTTACTGTAAGCCTATCAGGGGAAACTTGCTTCAAAATGTTCCTAAAGTTTGAGATTGTTCATTGAACAGGCCCACATGTATGCTTATCTTCTGTCGATGGTATATTTCCAGTAAGATTTGAACTTTACCTTTTTTACCACACATTTCTTTTATCGATGCGCTAGAGGCTTTCTCCTCTCCCTCTTCCTTATGAGAAGAAATCCTTTCACTGTTTCCTGCAAGTTGCTGCTTTCTTTCAAATGCCCATAGCTCTTCAATGCTGAGCTTTTCCCAGGGCTTCTTCCCCAGTACTGAAACTTTTTTTTTTCTTGCTTGACAAGAAGAAATGAGTACCAAGGTTCATGGAACTCTAGCCTATCCAAGTATGATTGTATTTTAAATTAACAAGAGAATTCAAAATAATCCAGTAGCACAGGCAGCAGCTTCAAAGTAGGATCAATGTTGGTCCAGGAAGATGCACAAAAATGCTTACCAAACTGTTGGCAATTAGTAGTGCTTCAGTATATGCCTTATGAGTGAGTGAACTGTAATACTTTCCTCTTCCAACCCTGTAGTAGTTTAGCAATAATACAAATTGGCTAGGAGTACCATATAAGCAACACATTTCCTTTCCAGATAGCCTTATTGATAGACTATTAATATTAAAACCCAACAGTGACAGTTTCCCCTCAAAAATGAAGACTCAGATTTGTGAAATGTTAAAGCAGGAGATACCACATACCTTAAAATTTAATCATTTACAGATTGCAATGATCCTTAGGTTAATAAAAGACTATATTAATTTTAACCTATCAAATCTTTATTTAATGTTATTCAGATTTATACATATGCATCATTTAGACAAGGCTTACTACTACTTCATTTTTAATCATGGATTTAATCTGTGTTATTGTTTCAGAAAAACAATCTTTTTTTACCTCAAATATGGATTCATGTATTGATTAATGCCGATGTAAATACATCTGTTGCATAGACGTACCTTCACTTGTATCACGGTGAGGAGGTATGACCAAATGTTCTTTCATAAGACAAATTGAAAGAATACAAAATGTAGTGGAATATGCAGCTATTCAAATCAATCTGTTAAAATTTTATTCATCTCATATATATGAAAATGAAATTTATCTTGGAAAATAAGAAAAAATAATATATCAGTATTAAATATGAAAGAATATTTAAAATACCACCAACTGGAGAATTTTCACCATAGGTATAAAAATCAGATTTACTGTTTCAGAAGGTCCCTTTGCCCAGGGAGGAACTCTAATCCACTACAAAAAGGAAGTGGTTCAAACGGAGTGTTTGTGTTTAACTCCTTTATTGAGCCAGTGGACAAAGAGCAGAGATTAGTGCTCTTAAGCATATGCTGTTGTAATATTTGTAACTGTATAACTAAACTCGCATCCTGCAGAGACGCGCAGAGCACTGAGGGCTGAGGAGGAGGAGAGGACCAAGCGAGGAACTGCAGCAAGGAGTTGGCCCTTGACAGCTTGAGTCTTCACCCTTCCGTTTTCCAAATACAGAAACATTTTCTTTACCACTGGGTCCAATAGCCCAACTATTCAAAGCTCTTCATTTTATAATTCTCAAGCTACTTGAGTCAGTGCTAAAAAACAAAAATGGAGATGAAATACTTTTAATTGGTTTCTCCAATCAGCTCTGAAATTCAAGGATTTTGTCAATAATTACCATATTTCTATGCTTTAATTTGCATGCATTGGAATTAGGGTGATTTAAACTTAGGAATGCCACCTCTTCAGTCCACTGCAGCTCCATTTCTTCTCCTCAGTCAGCCTAAAACAATCCAGAGAACATTCTTTTTCTCTGTGTTTTGAAGGCAGAAGGCACAAGTGCTTTGGTACACTGTTTTCAAACATTTTGCATTAGATGTCATGAGTACATTCGTGTTGGTGGTAGAAGTCAGTTCTGTGGTTTTTTGGTTGTTGCCGTAGTTTTTGTTAATGGGTATTCAACTCGGTACCTCACGCCAGCTGTGCATGTGCTGTGGCTCTCAGGCTCACCACAGCCCCTATTGTTTTACTGTAAAATAGTCTAGCTAGGTGACCCAGGCTAGGACTTGAACACATAATCCCCATACCTCAGTCTTCCCCTTCCCTGGGAGGTGTCATTCCTTTATTTTAATTAGAATAGACTTTGTGTGTTTAATTGTCACATAAAGCAATTTATATACTCATTTAAACTATTAAATTTACATTAAATTAAACGGCATTATCTTTTCACAACTAAATACCAAGTTCTGCAAATATGTTTTGGTTCAGAAGATGCAGTGGGAAAGAACATATGTCTCTGGAGCTACAAATGATGCCGTCCCATAATTTCCATTTCTTTCCTAAACAAAGCCAAGTCACTAAACTTTTTCATGTTAAATGAAGCTTGTTTAATAACTTTTTACTTTATGGGGCTTCTGTGATAATTAAATGAATTGCATACTTATATCTATGTGACATTTCACATATGTTAGATGTTATTATGCGGCTTTTACCACCTATGCAACTCATACATGCTTCCTTTTAGTGGAACAACATATTTAAAACTATAATAATATTTCAGAGAATATTTTTAATAATTAAGAATGACTTTATAATTGTCTTCTCTGTAGCACCATTATCCCAACATATTTTGAATTTGTTTACTTTTATTAGATATGATAGTTATGCCCCCAAATCCTATAATAACACCGGTAGTGTTGGTTTAAGATAAAGAAATGCTGGCCCTAATTTTAAAGCTTGATATTTTATTTACACTAAAACAGATCATTTAAGATATTATAGTCCTATGTATTAATTCTCTGTATGTACATGTAATAACATTATTGACACACTTAAGTTTAAATTGTATGTAGTTTTAAATAAACGTTCCTTTTAATAAACTTGAGTAAAATTGTAAGAATGTCTTGACATTTTAGTATCTGAGAGATGTTATAACACAAGCATTGTATATTAGGGAGACATTTACAGTTCCATAAACTGAAAATCACAATCTATTTCCCATTAGAAACATTATTAGAATCTTACAAATCTACAGATCCTCTTTATGTATTCTTATTTGTACCATCCTTTGAAGAGAAAGGAAAACCTATGTGTGGATATAATTTTAAACTTGATCAAATTACTTTAACAGTGAATTCACAAGGCAGTCTGTCTTTGATAGTTACGTATGATATTCTTAGAAAAAGTGTAAAGTAGGGGCTGGGGAGATAGCTCAGGGGCACAAGTGCCTGCCTGGCGAGAGCAAGGTTCTGAGTTTGCTCCCAGTTCCGCAAAAACATTAAATAAATAAATAAATAAATAAATAAATAAATTTTTAAAAGACTAAATAAAGAAATAAATAAATAAATAAATAAGAAAAAGTGTAAAGTAGCTGGATAATCTAGTATTACCCCTCTTGCCTATTGTCATTACTTTGCACTTGCTTATTGGTATTTGTCTTTTTGGAGAAAATAGGTGAAATATACTTTTTCTGAGAGCTTAAAAGCAGTAAATTATTGTTAAATGAATTATTAAACTCATTAAGATTAAATTCTGGCAGTGTACCTGCATTTTTCTCCCCTCCCCCAGGGCAGGGCCCGCGCTGCATGTGGTGCCGAGGATCAAACGCTGGCCCGTGCACTTACTTCAGCAAGCACTTAGCCCACTAGGCTGTACCACCAGCCCTTACCTGCATAGCTCTTGACTGAATTTTTATTTTTTCTATTTCTCTATCACTTCTACATTGGGAAAAAATGTTGATGTATGTACTAATGAAATTAAATGATGGGATTTGTGGAAAAAGACAATATGACACCTTTACTCATATATCCATTCTTTTTTTTTCCACACAGCTGCCTTCTTTAATGTTTTTTAAGCTTTCCTTTTTAAAATTTGTACATATTTGCCATACATAACAATCACATTTAACATAGGCAATTTGTTAAATTACTGAGTTCATTTTTCTATGTGGCATTTGCAAGTTCTTCTTCTTTTTTTTTTTTTTTTTTTTTTTTTGCACTGCTAGGGATTGAACTCAGGACCTTGAGTTTGCCAGGCAAGCACTTATTCCACTGAGCTATCTCCCCGGCCCAGCCATATATCCATTCTTTAAATAAAGATTTAAAGAGCTGCTGCAGGATAACCATTGCTTTGTGTTGTCCAAATATATCGATGAAGAAAGTGAGGCTACAAATCTTAACATAATGATTATTATCTTTCTAAAAACAGTGAACAATTCCATAATATTTATTATGTGTCATATATTATGAATTTGATATATTTTACTTAATTCTTCCAGAAAGCTATGCACAATAAATATTTTTAGTTTTTATTCTATACATGAAGGATTAAAATGCATTAAAGGTAGGCTACTTGTCAAATTGAGGGAAGGGATGGTAGAACCGAGGTCAAAGACTAGAATCTGCTGCACGATTCTGTATTTAACCCTAACATTATGCTTGTAGCCAGTTGTAACTAAGTAAACATTAGTCGATTCTCTTGGCGTGGAATCTGACCAACTTGAAAAGCAGATAAATTAACTGATTCAAATATACCCTCAAAAAAGATAACAGCACAAAGTCAAAGGTTCATACAGTACAAATAAATGATTGAACACATTTTTAAAACTTATAGTGACCCTTTGGATGGAATTCAACAAGTTTTATTGGATGTCATTAATATATGATGGCTGCAGTGAAAAATTGTATTACAGCAGTAAACTAGCTGAAATATAACAGCTTAAAAAGCTTAAACTTACATGGGTATTTTAACAAGTTTCAAATAATGAGATACAAAACTATAATTATGAATTTTTACCATGTAACCAATACTGAAAGAAACCTGAACAATATTACATTTTTATAGCAAATATATTTATGTCTTAGATGTCTACTGTAGACTTTTTACCATTTTTTACTTATAGTCTACTTTATTACTAAATTTGAAAATCTATAATTTGTTCTATCACTTCTGTGTTGACTAACATGGAAAATGAATAATGCCATCAACCTAAAGGTGACTCCTGTTAAATCTAAGAAATAGCACATAAGTAAATGTAATTTTAAGAAAATCTGTAACTACTATAGCTGGATATAAAACATACATTTTTTCTAAGTATGAGCATATTTTATTCAGTATAAAATTATGTATTAATGCATTATACCAAAGAAAAGTGAGCAAAATATTTTTCTTTTCAAGATAATTTGTAATGTTAAGTCATGCACAAGAGTAATGAGACTAATAATAGAAAATATAGATTTATTCATTCTCTGGAAGATAAATCGTGACAAGACATTGGAGTCATTTAATTTTGATGCAGTGAAAACATACGATAGCTGAGAGAATGGATGACACTGATACTATTCAGAGCCATTTATGTCTAGTTGATGAAGTACAATGAAGTCAGGGTTGTTAGCACCATTCCAAAATTGTTTTCATTAATAGAAGTCTGACAGTCTTGATTGAAGTTTCCAATATGATGCATCCCAAGATGAGCTTGTGTCTCATTATTTATGAATCCATTGATTGAGCACTTACATGAAATATGTCATTAGAATACCAATTAAGTTGCAATAAAATATAAAAATAAGACCATGTCCTTCCCTTATAATGAAGCAATAACACCTTATTTATACATTTTATTTTACGTGAAGAAACTAATTTTCATGAGTATTGTTTTGTTTGTTTGTTTGTTTGTTTTTGTCTTTTTGAGACAGGGTCTCACTATGCAGCTCAGGCTGGCCTTGATTTCACTTTTGTAGCCCAGGCTGGTCTTTAACTTGCACTGATCCTCCTGCCTCAGTCTCCCAAGTGCTGGGATTATAGGCGTGCACCACCATGCCCGGCTCATGAGTATTGTTTGCAAGATACATGCTCATTAGCTTTCAAATTCAAAACATGCACAATGAATTTTCTTACCTATATCTTCGTTTGAAAGACCTATTTATTTCTTTTGAAATTGCACAGATTGTGCATTTTATTTCAGGGATACTTTACCCAAAAATAAATAATTTATCTAAATATATTCCTAATGCACTTTCAGCCGAAATTTCACATTACATGCACGTTGTTCAATTTTTAAATTACAGGACTGGGAAGATAGCTTGGTGGTCTAAGTGCCTGCCTGGCAAGCATAAAGGACCAAGGTTTGATCCCTGGCACTGCACACCTGGTGCCCATTGTAAGATCCTATATCAAACAAATAAATTAATTTTTAAATTGCATTTTCCTGTTTGCTAGGTATAGGGTATCATTCCACGTCATATATAGAGAATCTCTTTGAATTGGAAAGGATGATATAACAGCAAGTTTTCTCAAAGATTAGTATCTTTGAAATTTGTAATTAATTATCTATACAACTGGTTAAGTATTCTGACTTAACATCTTGTTATGTATCTATTTTTCATTGTACATGTAACATGAAAAGGAATTTGTAATTTTTTAACAGATATTGAAACAATGACATGCCATTAAGACCATATAAACAAACAGATCATACGTATAGCAATGTATAATAATTCTTATCTTTTTAAAAAATTTTATTTATTTTTTTTTTCTTTTTTCAGAGCCTTTGTTTGTTTATTCACTCATTTTTATGGCCGGCTCAGCCCACCCCGAGGGCAGGGCTGGCGCAGCATGTGGTGCCGGGGATCGAACCGTGGTCCCTGAAGCCGCCCAAGCTTTCCCAAGCAGGTGCTTTAGACCACTGAGCCATCCTGCCGGGCCCCTAATAATTATTATCAACTTATCATTATTTACTATCTGATTGTAGCATCATTTGTCAACAGGAAATTATGACTTGTAATATTTATTTGCTGTAATTATGTAATATGTACATCCTCACTGAAGTGGTACAAATTGTTAAACATAACACAAATACATTGCCATAAAATGAAGCTGATCTAGAGTAATATAACATGTAAATTATAGTCATTGAAATATATTTAATAAGAGATAATTTTAAAAGGTTGTATTTGCTTACATATGCAATTGTCATACACTAATAAATATTTTTGACTCTATTATGATATATTCAGATTTAGTAAAGTACAAATTTATTGGAAAGTAAATTACATAACATTTTCCTATGAGCTTTAATAGCCTGCATTTTTCAAGTTAAATCTAAAAATACTAAGGTATTCTTTTTTCTAGATTAAAAAGAATTTCCTTGTCTCTTTCAAATGTTTAGTGAAATGTCACGTTTTTAGTGAGAAATTTTAGTTCTGTATATTCAATGTTTCTGTAGGGCTATTCTGTCCCAAAGTTGTATTTCTTGTGCACTTAACTCTGCAAAGGCTATTATTTACTTTTTGTGACATTTTTAATGCATTCAGCGCCCTTAGGTAGTTTCATGTAAAAGACAGCTAACAAAAAACAGAGGACATTTGTGCTTTTGAGGTGGTGGTCTATAACTTGTCTGGCACATAGTAGTTTTATGTAAGTATATATTGATGGAATTTTTTTAGATTTGCTCCATTATTATTGTTGGCATTTATAAGTACATTATCCCAGCTCTCAATCTGAAGTCGTGACGATGCGTTTTATACTTACAATGTGTATCCATCTCTGGCTTGCCTGAATGTTTGGTGTTGGAATATGAGCTGTCTCTCAGGAAACTAGGTGCCACCATGCAGTATGGAAGGTTTGAGATATTCATAGATTTTAACTGGTGTCTATAGCATCCAAATTTCATGAGCTTTTCTTTTTTTCCCACTGGAGTTTGAGCCTTATCACTTCTGACAAACGCTAGCGTTCACTGATCCGCCCAAACCGAAGTATTCCTAGTATATCGGGTACCCCCTGAGATGCTTTTTATGAAAATAAACTTCCTTCCACTAACACAGAAGTGCTGATTTAAAGAAATTGTAGTATTTGGGGACTATTTGATGGAGCTTTATCTTCATAATGAGGATTTCTATGCTCTGGAACCCAGAATGGTTTACAAAACGCAGTTCTTCTTTGCCATATTTGATTGTAGCACAGGCACAATACAATTATGCAAAATGTCTGGCTCTTCTCCTAGGCACCTTTCTGGAAACACATAGACCTTCTATCCATTCTATCCAGGGGAATAAGGTTGGGTGGCAAATTAATCAGAACGTTGTGAAGAGTTCAAAATCTAAAAATGTTTTGTCTGCAAACCACTGATTCTCATGGACGACAGCACTCAAGTACCATTTAGGAAACTTTTGACTTCAAATCCCCACATTTCTATACTGCCCACTTTTCCTTAGGCATCAGTGTTGTTTCAAACTTCCTAGCTTCCTAGAATATACAATCATGATACAGGTGGACCGAAGTTCTTTCCGTATTACATGCCATTCAAGTATGTTCCAGACATTCTTTTTTACCTCAGGCATCAATCCTGATGTGAATTCTTGCTAAATAATCAAAATTCTCAAGTGCCTGGCACACTTAACTGAACCTAGGTGTCACCCAAAATGAAGTAAGTGTTGCCAGTTGCAAAATACGGATACGCAACTGCTCTGGCTCCTTAGTAGGTATTGGACAGTTGAACTAGTCCATGTTTTTCATTTCTTTACATTAAAAGTTACAAAATTAGAGCTACTCAAGAAAGTTCAACTAAAACACATGTAACTGTAGGAAAAGGGAAGGATACAGACCCTGGAACTAAAATCAATCTGGCATAAGAAATTAACAGATCAAGCCAAGCATAAAGGATTTAATAAAATGGCAATCCAGCCCAATCAACTGCCAGTGGGTGGCTGGATTGGAACTATTGCATGCCATATTTGGAAGAAGAAGAAGAGGAAGAAGAAGAAGAAGAAGAAGAAGAAGAAGAAGAAGAAGAAGAAGAAGAAGAAGAAGAAGAAGAAGAAGAAGAAGAAGAAGAAGAAGAGGAAGAAGAAGAAGGAGGAGGAGGAGGACGAGGAGGAGGACGAGGAGGAGAACGAGGACGAGGACGAGGACAAGGGAGAGGAGGAACAGGGGGAGGAGGAAGAGGAGGAGGAGAAGGAGGAGGGAGGAGGAGGGAGGAGGAGGAGGAGGAAGAGGAGGAGCAGGAAGAGAAAGAGGGAGGAGGAGGAGAAAAAGATACATTATAATACTGTGGCAAAAATCAACCTATGCAAGGTAAGTTTTGGATATAAATTCCCCTGCCTCTTCTGCCTTCTTCCAAATACAAGACGCCACAGCCTATCAGTAAATTCTGCCACCATGAACTGTTTCCTCTCTGATGTTTGTCCAGTTTTTTTGTCCCCTCTTTTCTTTTCTTTTCTTTTCCTTTTTTCCTTTCTTACCATTGTTTCTGAGCACCAGACTGCTTACTATAATCACCAGGAAGAAATTAAAAACTACAGGGACACATGATAAATAGAGTACCTAACCACTCCCCCATGACCTGTGCTTAGTGAAGCACAGAGCATTAACCAGCCCTACACCGTGTGACTGTATAGTTCAAGACTATACCCACACTGTTAGGGGTGGGAGCAGAAAGGCAGCCCAGCGCATCACCTCATCTTGTCTGCAGAGGTTAGAGACTATAGCAGAGGTTGGCAGTGTCTGCAGTGGACCTTGTAAAGCAATGGATGGAGAGCGACCATGCCGCCTCATGAGAGGAGGAAGAACTGGGATCAAGCAGCCTAGACTGCAGAGGAAGCAGCAGATGACAAGACTGTCTGGTAGCATCGCACACACCCTGAAAAAGTGACCTGAGAGGATAGAGGGAAAGAAGAATACAGAAAACCGAACAAAGACCTGGAGGAGCCCACAGTACGTGGGACTGGGAACAGAGCCTGTGTGAAAACAGCACTGCCGAGAGAGAGAGAGAGAGAGAGAGAGAGAGAGAGAGAGAGAGAGAGAGAGAGACTGCCAAGGATAACAAGGTAAGAAGTGAGAGGTGGCGAAGGTATGTATGGAAAATCCTGGCTAAAGACACTGACCCAAACCCACCACATATTGAGGCCAAGATCAGCTTCAAATCAAGAAACTTTGCTGTAGGCTTGGTAGTGTTGTCTACTAGCTTTGCATTCTCAGTAGACATAAGAGGGAATCTTGGAGTTTTTTATTCTATCTTTTTTATTTTATTTTATTTTATTTTATTTTATTTTATTTTATTTTATTTTATTTTATTTTTTCATTCCTCTCCTTCTCCTTCTCCTCTTTCTCCTTCCTCTCCACATCCTCTTCTCTTACTGTCCCTTCTCCTCCTCTTCTTCCTCTTTCACCTTCCTCCTTTTTGGTTTATAGTTTGTTTCCATTCCTTTTGCATTTTACATGTGTTTTAAATATAAATTCGTCTCTAATTTATTTGCCTTATTTCTCTTTCTCAATGTACTTCTCTAGACTTAAGCATAATTCCATATTGGCTAATTTCCATAATCCAATGTTTACTCCTTCTAAAGCCTTGGTATTTATCTTTGGCTCTCTTTTGTAGATTCTTAAATCTTATATGATCATTATTCATCCTCCAGCCTGGCTTCTATTTTATTTTATTTCTTTTCAGTTTTCGCCATGCTATCTGGTATCTTTCTTAAAGCTCCCCACCACAGGATAAAACCACTCTAGCAATGGGAAGCACTTTGCATACTGGCTCCCAATTTATGATCGATTCTGTTCTGTTACTACAGATTTTTATTCTACAGTTAGAAGTTCAAACTTGATAGTTATATTTTCTTCATTGTTAAACTGGTTCATGCTGTTGTCACCATTAATTGTGTTACTGGAGCTAGGATGTCATATGTATTTTAATCAATTTTTCTCACTTTTGTGCCAATAAAAGAAAGTTCTGGGAAAATAACCTAATCACACTCCAGCATGAAAGAACTGGTACCTGAGCCAAATAGCTATCAACATCCCACAATTTCTTCATGGAAAATGCAGAATTGTGGGACAGTCACAAACCAAGAACCTCCTACACATAGAAGACATGACAAGGAACAAACAGCTCAGTGATTAAAGTGCCTACTTAGGCAGACACAGTGGTTACTCCACCCCCACCCCGAGGGCAAGCTGAGCCAGTGATGGAGACTGGGCGTGGTGTCAAGTGCCTGTAATCCCAGCACTTGAAAGGCTGAAAACAGGAGGATCACTACTAGTTCATTATATGTAGTGAATCCCTAAACACCCTGTAGACCCTCTACAGAAATGATAGTAATAATAAAAAAGACATGGTGAAGGGCATACCTAGGTTGGAGAGATCTTGATACTAACAACAGAGAAAAAAAAAACAAATATTTTGAAGTAGAAAATGACAAGTATGTCAAACCATAAGAAACCTCAGCCCACCAAGAACAAGTCCAGGAGATATAGGATAGAGGAAAATGGAAAATGTATACCTGATGTTTCCAACATGATATCAACCGAGGTAAAGAATCAAATATATAAGTCAATATAAGAAATGAGATCAGAAGTAATCTCTCAGGTTAAAAAGAAAAAGAAAAGAAATGTCAATTTTAATAAAATCCTGCAACTCTAGAGACAAATGAAAACATAGATGGTATGATGAGTATGGAAACTGCATTATCAATATGAGAAAAATAGACTACATGAACTACTTTCTCTTAGTTCAATGAGAAGAAATCGTTTGTCCCACTAATAATTAGAAAAACAATCACATCTACACCCTTAGCTCTGTATAGCTACTAGGAGGACAATGATATGCATTGCTTCAAATACTGGAAATATACTACTAACATGTTTTGAAACTGTCACATTGTTATTTCTTATTAAATGCAATAAAATGCAAACAAAAGAGTTATACAGATATCCAAGAAATTAAAAATTCCTCCAGGGGCCTGGCAAGCCTAAGTACCTGAACAAAACCGAGGGAATAGTTTCAGTCTATTCTTAAAGACAGAGTTGTGACTAGAAATCGTGAAAAGATCTCTTGAAAGCAAGTTGAGGAAATAAAAAAGGAATGGCAATAGAACTCAAAGAAAATTCATGAGAGTAAGTGGTGTCCACAAAACAGGAGGAGTCAGGGAAAATAAATAAACAAATAAATAAATAATAAATATTTGCAGAAGTAATATCAGGTAATTTCCCAAGGATGGGAAAAGGATCTGTTATAAACTTAAGTGAGACATAGAGAACTTGAATTGGTCATTACTAGAACAAATCTGCACTCATACATATGATAATCTAGGTCCGAGAAATTAAGCACAAGAACAGAATAAAAACTATGAGAAGAAAGAAAGCTCATCAGAATCATAAGAGACCTCTAAACACAGACCCTCAATTCAAGAAGAGTTTCTAATGAAGTATTTCAAGTCCTGAAAGAAAACAACGTCCAGCTTAAGTTGTTGTACCCTGAGAAACTGTCTTTCAAAATCAATGGAGAAATAAGAAACTTCTATGTCAAAGAACCAATAAAGAAATTCATGACCACTAAACCCAAAATAGAAGATGTTTTATACAGAGAAAAAAAAAACCCACAAATTTATGAACAGTAACAGAAGGATACCACCAAGCAGAGTGAGCAATTAAACAGAAAGGAAGTGTAGAGAACCAAGGGCCTGAAAATAACATGACCCTGTGTCTCAGTTACTCTTCTCATGTTGCTGGGACAAGTCTGCAGCGCTCACGATGAAGGAAGGCAAGGTTTATTCAGCTCACCATTATTGGAGGTTTCAGTCCCTACTTGGCTGACTCCAAGGTAGATTCGCACATGGCAGGGAGTAGCAGTTCATGGTGGCAGAACAGCAACAACTGCAACAGGCTAACAAAGGCAACAGAGGGAACCAACGGAGAGAGTCTGTTTCACCGTCTCTCTTATAATACATTCAGACTATTACCCCAGGCTGGGGAAGGTACACACACCCATAATCCCAGCAGTACTAAGACACATAATCCAACTGGGTCATGAGTTAGTTTCAGACTCTAGAAGTCCCCGCCCTATGACTACATAAGGCTTTGCGGGGACAACTAGACACAAACCATATCACAAAGTTAAGCCAGTTCCCACCAGTTATAGTCATCAATATGAACGACCTCAATTCTCCAATCAAAAGAAATAGATGGGCAGAATGGATCAAGAAAGAATATCCAAAACTGTTGCTTCCAAGAACCTCATTTAACTCAAAAGGAAATTAGACTAAAACTTAAACAATGGAAAACAGTTCCCCATGTCACAGGAGCCCAGAAAAATGTGGGTGCAGTTACTCTTTTTGAAGACAATGTAAACTTCAAGCCTAGAATGATCAAAGGAGATAAAAAGCTCATTACATACTTGTTAGAGAAGTTTTTAGAGGAGGAGATAATAACCATAAAATATATGCAACAAATCTGGGAGCACCCAATGATATAACATGTATATCAAATATTTATAGGCATGAAACAGCAAATAAGTAATAATATAATTGTAATATAGGGCCCTAATAGCCCTTTGTCAGAAATAGAAAATTCAACTAGACAAAAAGATCAGGAAAATAATATCAGAACTGTATCAAACTTGTGAACAAATGAACTCAGTAGATGTTGACAGAGTGTTCTAACCAACAGTATCAAAATATAGATTATTTTCAGCTACACATGGGACATTCTCTAAAATATATTAGTCCATAGAACATGATTAAGTAAATGTAAAGAATTGGAACTGCCCAATGCATACTAACTGAAATTGGATGAAATGAAATTGGAAACTAATGTCAAAAGAAACCAAGAAAACTCCATAAATACACAGAAATTAAATTATGCCATGCTGAGGGGCCCAGGGAGGTCATTCTGTGCCACAAGTGCCTTCCAGGAAAATGTAAGGTCATGAGTCCGAACCCCGGTACATCTGCCCAAAAAAATACACCCTACTAAATGACCAAAGGGTCACAGATGAAATTGTAAAAAAATTAAATAATGACAATAATACAGACTCAATATATGAAAACCTGTGGGAAACAATGAAGGTAGTCCTAAGAGGAAAATTTTTAGTGACGAATTCTCACAATAGGAAAAAAGAATGTACATTAACAAACAGCATGATAAAGCACCTAAGGCTTGTCAAAAGGAAGAGTGAGTCAAGGCCAAAGTCCATAAAAAGAGGAAATCATACTGTAGCAGAAATCAATGCTATCGAGATAAAGAACCTCACAAAGTATAAATTGAAGAGTTGGTTTATTGAAGGAATAAATTGATAAAGACTCAACCAATCTTATGAAAAATAGGAAATAAAAGACTCAAATATTCCCAAGGGTGAGCAAAAAAGATGAAGTCACAATACATCCTACCGAAATTCAGGCCACCTTACCTACTTTAAAAATCTTTAACAGTAAGGAAAATAAAAAACAAGGTAAATGGATGAAACTAGCCACCATACTGGTAGTGAAATAAATCAGACTCACACATGCAAGCGTCATGCTGTGTCTCCAGTATAGGAATCTGAAAGAGTAAATAAAATCTGAAAGATGAAATAGACAATGTGAAAAGGAAAGAATCTTTTCAACGAGAAGGAAAAATTGAAATGAGGAAAAGGACAAAGAAGGAAAAACATATGTTTCTATCATATATATGTTTATATATGATAGGTTGTATAATTATACCATTCATTTCTACTAGTATATTGAAAGGAGTGGGAGAGGCTAACTTTTTTTTTCCCAGCAGAACTGGGGATTGAACTGAGGCCCTTGCTTATTCTATTAAGCTATCTTCCCAGCGCTATTCTTTTTTTTTTTTTTTTTTTTTTTTTTTTTTTTTTTTTTTTTTTTTTTTTTTTTTTTTTTTTTTTTTTTTTTTTTTTTTTTTTTTTTTTTTTTTACTACTTTTTATTCTTTTTAATTTCTCAGAATTTATTGTACCAATTTTGCATACTTATATCTGGTAATCTAAACAACTAATTTGTAGATAACACTATGTAATAGAACAACCACTGCCAAATTCCTATTATTCTTGCTTAGCAAAACTTTATTTTATTTTATTTTATTTTTATTTATGAGCAGAATATATTTACTAGGGGAAAGAAAGCTCCTATGCAAGAAAGGAACAGGAGGGAAGGTGCCCAGTGAATGTTCCCCCACTTAGCAAAATTTTTAAAATACAAGAAAAGAAATTATACTACAAAGCTGCAATGATACAATCAGCACTTTACTAGTAAAAGAATGGACAGACCTGCGGAGCAGGGGAACAGAATAAAACATGCAGAAACAACTATAAACACATTAGCACCTTATATTTTGGTGTCAAAGCAGTTAAACATGTTAATTGTTTAACAAGTGATGGCAGAAACACTGTCTACATGGGGAAGACTAAACACAGGTATATTTCTATGCACTAAATTAAAGTCAAAATGGATCAGAGATTTAAATTTTAAAATATAAACATTAAATCTTTTGGTTGAGAAAGTTGGTAGAAATCTTAAAGACACAGGCGTAAGTAGAGTTCCTGAACAAAGCCTAGATTGCACAGAAAGTACATAAAAGCATCAATTTCCACTATCTCATGTTATTAATAAGATTTGTACAGTGAAAGAAATCATCAAGAAAGTTAAAAGACAATTCACAGGGTGTGAAAATTTTAGCCTATTTTCCCTCAGATAAAGGACTTCTATCTAGAGCATGAAAGAGTTGAAAATAATCAGTTGCCCACACACATTCAAAGAGCCTATTAAAAATCGGTATTCGAGATGCTTATATAATACTGACATGAAGGTGTACAAGTGGCAAATAAATATATGAAAGGAATTCAACCTTATTGGTCTTTCGGCAGATGTAAATTGAAACAATACTGAGATTCCCTGTCAGCCCATCAAGAAAGGCTATCATCAAGTAATCAATCAATAACAAAAGTGGGTGTCAATGCAAGGGACAAGGAAAACGTTTACACTTCGACTTGAGTGCAGACTGGTCAATCACTCTGCAATTCAGCGAGGAGATTTTTTAAAAGGTAGGAGTTGAGGTCCCATTTCACCCAGCTATTCCCTTTCTGGGAATCTTTCCAGGAAGATTGTATCATAGTGATACATATGCACCCATGTTTAAGTCAGTACAGTTTGTCATAGCTAAATCTTGGAAGCCACCCAAATACCTGTTAACTGAGGAATGAATACAAAAGATGAGGCATTTTTATACAATGGAGTATTATTCAGCCGAAATAAACTTGAGATTCTCATGGGTAAGTGGATGGAACTTGAGAAATGAAATCAGACTTACATGCATAAACATCATATTGTCTCCCTGCTGTGAGAAACGGTAAGAGTGAAGAAGTTCCAAAATGTGCAACAGATATGAAATGGGAAGAAATTAATCAAAAAGCAAAAAGAATTAGGACGGGTAAAAGAGAAAAGTACAATAGAAAAAAAGGAAAGAGTGCCGGGCGTGGTGGCGCACGCCTGTAATCCCAGCACTTGGGAGGCTGAGGCAGGAGGATCGGTGTGAGTTCAAGACCAGCCTGGGTTACAAAAGTGAGCTCAAGGCCAGCCTGAACTGCATAGTGAGACCCTGTCTCAAAAAGACAAAAAAAAAAAAAAAAAAAAAAAGGAAAAAATGAAAGAAACACAAGTTACTTGTACCATTAGTGTATTTTAGTTCATTAGAAAGAAAGGTTTGTGCTGATATCATCCAAAGAAAATATTATGCCCATATATTTTACCCAGGACAGCAACTGTAAGGATAACCAGAGGTAATCATAGTCTTATTACTTCATTATTAATATTTTTACCTTTTTAATAAAACAAACAATTACAAAATTATATATGCAACAGTTCCACCTTACCGTGATTTTCTTCTCATAAAATTGCTGTACTTCAGAGGCCAGCAGAAAGACCTGTTGTCCTGCAGCAGAAAGTTGCAATTTGCTTTCCAACATGACTAAGTTCCAACAGAACAGTCTGGGTCTGGCTCCCCGCTCTGCCCTAGCACCTAGAACACAGGCAGCAGTCTGTAGCGATTGACACTCTATGCGCTGACAACATGAGCATAATGCATGTTGAAGAAAATTAGCCAGAGCCAAAACACAACGTACTACAGGAGATCCCTCCTACACGACACTGCAAAGTGTTGGTTTCATACAAAAGGACATTAGAATGGTAGTCATTGAAGTCTAGGAAAGGAAGGAAATAAAGAGAGATGAGAAAAATGTTCATTAATGAATACTAAATTTTAGTTTGGAGAAAGAATCTGTAATGTGCTATTATGCGATAGGAAGACTGTGGGTGGCAATAACATTTTGTATTTTTCAAAAAATTGTGGCCTATTGTGAACCATAAGCTATAAACCCTCAAGTAGGAATTTTTCTGTGAGCCATCCTTTTATTTCTTTTGTATATATAGTGAAGGAACGCTGGACTTTTTTATAAAATGAATTCACTCTTGTATTTCTATCAAAAGGGCATGAGCATGTCATTAGAACAATATTAATTTTATCACATTGTGAGCATTCCATTATATTTCTAGATTGCTGAGTGTTCAGTGATGAAAACTTATCTGATTTGGACAATTTCTTTTTTTGCGTTTTTTATTTTTTTTGCTTTGTCCTTGTGTTTTATAACTTGTATGCTTTATTTGTAAAAACTTGTATGCTTTCTTAGTAAGATAATCGCAAATTTCTGGGATAAACCACTGTCAGAGTGTAGAATTCTTTCCCTATGACCAGGGATTTAGTTCGCTAGCACCTTAGGAGATTTGCTGTCCTCGTAGTTCCATGAGCAGTTGTCTGTGATTTTGTGCTCTCTGATGTCTTTGGTTTCAGATTAACATCAGCGGCCCAGAATGACTTACAAACAGTTTTTACCACTTGCAATTTTGGTTTGTAAATGAACAGTTGATGTAAATTTTATACAAATAATTTATTCTGGTGCTAAAGGTAGGTCTCTAAAGGGGGATTCCAATAGTACATTTTATTATGAGGAGTAGGTTCATTTCAGAATCATGCATAATGCAACTAAGGTGATAACCAGCCGAGCGCAAAGACAAGACAACAACAGCAACAACAATAGTAAGAATAAAGATAAAACCTTAGTAGGTTTCATTTATAATTTTATTGTACTTCTTTTTCCTTTTTATGATGATGATCATTATCGATATAATTCCTATCATGGTGCAACACTGAGGACTGGATTGAGGGCCAGCTAACTGAGGCACACCTCTAGCCCCTTTTATGTGTTACGTTGAGTAAATAGCTCACAAAACACTAAGTCACCAACAGTATCTTTTATTTACTTATGTATGTATTTGGCACAGTGTCTCACTATACAACTCAGACGCATAGTGACCCTCTTGTTTTCAGCCTCCCGAGGACCGGGATTACAGTTGTGCACCACCATGCTTGGACTTGGTCGCTGGCCCAGTGTACTGCAGGGGCGGAGCTGACACAGCATGCGGTGCAGGGGATCCAACTCCAGTTCCCATGCTTGCCTAAGCAGGCACTTAGGCTGCTAAGCTCTCTCCCCAGTCCTCAATTACCAATACTTTTATGTGGCAGATATAGTTGTTAAATCCTGCTTTGTCTGATATGCACAGATTACATTCTTCCACAGTTCTACTTATTGTAATTTTAGATATTTTTGTTGCCACTTTATTATCAAAATCTGATTAAGATCTCATTATGTGGCACTGACAAAACAATATAATCCCAAATTTCCCAAAAAGGTCTTTATCCGTAGTTCTTGCCTTCCCTATGGACATGATTCTAAATATTCTTCTATTTGGCAATCTTCAAGTCAAAACACATAGCAAATGTGGAACGCCAAAAGTAGAAATCGACCCAAATATAGATTATATAACAAGAAAATATAGGGATAACTGAAAAATATAAATATATTACAACTTAACTAACACACTTATTTTAACTGTTCCAAAAGTAGCTGCTGAATTCTAACAAAAAGGTTAACAGTTTATATGACATAGATTGAGTAATGACAAATTCTAATGTATTTTACCTCACGTATCATGGTGAAAATTTTGGCATGAACTGAACAAATTATGAATTCACAATAAGTTCTCCTAACTTGTATCTATAATTTCTCTAATATATTTCATGGATCAAATATTTGTTTAATGCAGAAGTTCATAGTTTTGCATTTCTATATATGTAGGCAGACTACATCCCGTCTGTTGATTGGATTTCCCACCCTAAGATTAAACTTTGTTGAGTCAACTGGAAAAAGATTCCCTGAGCATGAGAAGGAAAGGATTCATTGCTAGTGCATAGCTTTAGCCCAAGGAAGGGGAGAAGAAGAAATAGGTCTTATTGAAGCACTCATAAGTCATGTGAAATACTGTAATGATGATATTTTAAAAAACAGTGTTTTGATCTCTTATCAGTAGCTTGAAAGTGGATTCTTCCAGGGCATTACCTATGATTCTGAAAATATCATAGTTCTAGTACTTATTGTTTGGGTTTGAATTTCATTAATTAATTAATTTATTTATTTATGTATTTATTTACTTACTTACTTACTTATTTGGCACTGGATCTCACTATGCAGTCCAGACTCCTTGTGATCTGCCTGTCTCAGCCTCACCAGCTCTGGGATTACAGGCATGCGTCATCATACCAGATTGTGGTGCTCTGCCTGGCACTCCCGGGGAAAGGCCAGCATGGCGTGCAGTACTGGGAACAGAACCAATGTCCTTGAGCATACCAGATAGGTAATTAAACTGTCAAGCTATATTTCCTGCTCTATGATTTTGTAAATGGGTTTGTAATATGTTTCAGCAAAAGATTACTCCTTATAAACTATGAATACAAATTTACATATTCTTAACATTTCATGTGTACTTACCTTACCATATGTGAAAGAATTTGCACAAACTATTGTGTGCAATTTAATTTAAATAAATTCCTATTGTCTCTTTAACTGAAATATTGACTTGGCTATTAATTATACATTTATCATTATTCTGAATATTTACACAAACACCTTCAATCCGGTATTTATTTCTCTGATAGAATTTTATTCTCCCAGATTAAGATCATTTCAACTGCTTTACAGTTATTTTTGTCCAAAATACACATAGAAATATCACAAAATTATGAATTTTGAGGGCCAGCCAAATGACTCAGCAGATTAAAGTGCCTACATAAGCAGAGTAGAGGGACCAGGGTTCTATTCCCAGAATTACAAGCCAAGCCAGCCCTGTCCCCAGGGCAGTCTGAAATGGCAAAATGAGACTGGGCATGGTGATGCATGACTGCAATCCCACTGCTTTAGAGGCTGAAAATAGGAGGATCACTATGAGTCCAGTATGTGTAGTGAGACAATGAGACCCCGCAGACCCTATAGTAAGTGCAGTAATAAATAAATAAATAAATAAATAAATAAATAAATAAGTAAGTAAGTTTTGTTATGGAGACAGAAGTTAGCATTAAGTAATGGACAGATTCCTACTTTTGCATATAAATTACCAGAACTGAACCAAGAAGGTATAAAGTTTCTCAACTCCCCAATATCAGTCAACGAAATTAAAAAGATAACTAAATAGTTACCAACAAAGCAAAGTGTAGGTCTTGATAAATGTACTGCTGAATTCTACAAAATATTTAGAGAAGATTTAATGCTAGTACTCTGCAAACTAAAAAATGAATGATCTAAATATGTGGAGTTTTGTTTCCGTGACGGACTAATACATTTTGATAAATGTGATTGTCATTTTAAATATGGTGTAAGGAAGCTAAGAGAAAAATTAAATTTATCTTCCTTCAGTGTGTTACTCTTTAGCATATCACCACCCCCAAATTGAAATACCTGTAAGTTCCACGTCTGATTTTCCTTCTTTTCCTGCATTTATAACGCACTCTCTTCCCACTAGCTCAAAATCCAAGGCTAGTTCAAACTTTTAAATTACACCGAAAAGTTCACCTTATTTCTAACGATGTAGAGCAATAAACATACTGTCCTCTAGAAACCACTTAGCAACTTCTTAAGTACAGATCAAATATAGCCCATGGGACTAACTTGGTATCATCACTAAATGTCCAAAGAAATAACTATATATTAAAAACAAAAAAAAACAAAAACAAAAAAAACAACTTTTTATAAGTGACTTCAACGAGAATACAGTAAGATAAATTGTGTTGATAGATTCTATCAGAAGATGTTAATTTATTTCTTTAGCAAGTAGCAAAATAATAACAGTGATTAGGTTATTTTTCTAAATTTCAAATATACAAGGATACATGTGATATTGCTCATGTGAAGATCACCTCAATTTTACGATTGTTTTTCTTTTATTTTGTACAGTCTCACTATGCAACTCAGAGTCACAGTGGGCCTCCGGTTTCATGCCTTTCCAGTGCTGGGATTATAGGTGAGCATCACCATGCCTGCACTCCATTGCTGGCTCAGCAAGCCCAAGGGGCAGGTTTGGTGTGGCACATGGTGCCAGGGATTGAACCCTGGACCCTACACTTGCCTAAGCAAGTGCTTTGTCTGCTCAGCTATCTTCCTGGCTCTTATTTTTCAATATTGTATTTTCAGAATACTTAAAGTATCAGTAAAATTTTAGGTATGAAATCCACTATGCATTTATTCATTCATACTTCTTAAAAAACTTATAGTATGTGTATAGAAAGGAAAATATCATGCATAAATAAAATTATATAGAATATATCTAATAACCTTATAAGTTTCACTCAAAAAGGTACTTCACTTTCAAGAAACAACTTATTATCCCTTCATTAATTGATTGATTTAGCACACACACCTTATCTATCTAATATTGATCAGACAACATAAGTTACTAAGACAGAAACTGATAAGATACCTCATTTTCTAAGTGCCTGCTTGGCCAGTGCGAGGACCAGGTTTCAGTTCTCAGTCCTGCGTGCTGTGCTGGCCCCTGAAATCCTGGTGTACTTGGCTTGCCACATAAACCCGGTGTGCTGGCCGACGCCTGCAATCCCAGTGGTGGGGAGGCTCAGACAGGAGGATCACTGTGTGTCCAAATGCAGTAGTGAGACCCTGAATCAAATAAATAAAGATTAAAAAATGTTACTAGGACATCACAATGAATAAAACAACAAAGTTGTTTGTCCACACAAAACGAGCAGGCCAATAATGCTTGAAAATCAATAAATAAAAAGGCACTGTGCCGTTGTGACAGGTATGTAAAGGGTAATATCACGTAAGGAAAAGGGACAGTTTAGCGACTTAAAAGCAGGAGACAGCAGCCATGAGATTCTCTCTCTGAAGACACCTGGAATGCAGGTGTGCAGGATGTGACTGTTGAGATCCCTCTGGGCAGCGGTCTCAGCGTTGCTATATCCGCAGCTATAGAAGTGCAAATTCTGTGTGTATGTGTGCATGTGTGTGTGTGTGTGTGTGTGTGTGTGTGTGTGTGTGAGAGAGAGAGAGAGAGAGAGAGAGGAAAGAGACTCCGCCACTCGGAAAGCAAAGTGTAAAGAAGAGACTGGAATCATTGATGTGAAGTGAAATACTTTATGGTGAAACTATTTCCACAAAATTAGTGGGTTGAAACGCAGCAAAATTATTTTCTCAAATCTGGAAGCGAGATGTCTAAAATCAGCATATTCACCAGGCTCTGCTGCTCTGGGAGCTTCAGCGGGGAATCTGCGCCCCTACCTCTTCCGAGCATTAAGGACTGCTAACGGGCCCCTGTTCGTAGGCTGCTCCTTGTGCTTCTCCCGGTGTTGGCTCCACTGCAGCCTTCTGCTTCCGCCGCTTCTCTTGCTGCCTGACTGAGACTCGTGCAGGAACAGCGGTCCTCTGAGGAGTGCACCGTGGCATTGAGCCCATCAGCCATGCCAGAATGATTTTGCCACCTAAAGACAATTCACTTTGGTCAATCTGCAAAGTACTTATTGCCCATATGTTAGCATTCAATATTTACGACACAAAGAGTTTTGAGAGGTTCGGAGTATTTTTTCAGCCTGTCTTATGAGGCCCTACATACCATAACTTACATTTGTCTTTTCTTCAGGCTGCTACATATGTGAAGAAAAGTTACCCTGATGATGTGACTTAAAGAAAATGAGGAATTAGGCCTGTGGGGAGGGGAAATAAAGCATTCTCCCCCAAAACCAATATTTGATCATGCCCAAGAATTCTATGATTTAAGTAACTCAGCAAAAATTCTCTGACCTTCTTTGGTTTAATTCAGATTGATAAGGCAAATAATTTTCTCTATAGACATCATTACGTGTCTGATATGATTAATATTTCATGTAGATAATATATCTGTCTCACTTATTCTTCTCGCATTGTTGGGACAAATCCCGGGTGCTCAAAATGAAGGAAGGAAAGGTTTATTTAGCTCACAGTTACCAGAGGTTTCAGTCCCTACGTGGCTGGCCCCAAGGCAGAAGGGTACATGGCAGAGGGCAGCAGTTCACGGAAGCTAAAGGCAGCAAAACAGCAAGAGCCAAAGGGAGGAGTAACAGAAACAGTGGCGACAGAGTGCAAATCCTTCTCCCTTGTGTTGCATTCGGACTCTGCCCCGACAGGCTGTAGCTCTCACACCCATAATCCCAACAGCACTGGCACCCATAGTCTCAGTCGGGCTTGAGTTAATCACAAACTCTAGAAGTCAACCCCATGACTGCATGAGGATTTCGGGGAACAACTAGACACAAGGCATAAAAATATCTTACTTCATTCAGATTAAATGGATAATGTCTTGGGATATAAAAGAACAAAAAGTAATGTTTTGTTTAGGGAGTAATTTTACCTTCATGAAAAAATTAATTTTGTGAATCATGGCTACACTAGATCTATCTGCTATAATATGTAGCATATTTAGTGTAGAATATAATTAGCATAAAATAGTACACTAAATATATTCTTATATATTTACACTACATTTATATATTTATATTATGTTTATACTTGACATAACACACTGTAAAATGTATTTATTTTGTGGCAAAAATGAGGATCAATAATGTGTCTTTCAAATGTTAATGTTCAGTGCATCTGCCTGTTTTGAATATTCTGATATTATAAACATTTTAAAGAAACGAGAATCAATGCATAAATATTAAGTGAAACTATGCAGCTTTCCCCGAATCATATGTATTTCATTTAAGTGATACACTAAAATATCGTATGCTTGAAATTTTGAATAGGAAATATTATATGTATTAGAAATTTGTTAAACATGAAATCTCACATAAATATGTATTGAGAGGGAGATTTTGTTAAAGACTAATATGTTATAATGCTAAAAGCTTTGGTCTAAATTTATATTCAGTAATTGGTTTACAAATATTTCAGTATATAATACAAAATATTTTTTTGCTTTCTTACACTTCAGGGGTTGGTTACAGGCATTTATATTTACACATCAACATGCAAAAATAATCTATGCCAGTACAATAATTTTAGCTATTATTTGAAAATAAATCAGAAAAAATAAAACTACAGAAATATTTTATATTATTTTCTTATAACCTTATTTTTGTGAAAAGTGTTAATTTTGCTAATAAAAATTTCACTCTACCTCATGACTTTAAAAATTACAGGATGAGATTCTTTATGGAGCCAATTTTTGATGGTTTCACAAGGACAAATTTCATTCACTTGAAATTCATAAGTAGTATTTTCTCAAAGATACATCGGTGGTGCAGTGAAGCAATGAATTCGTTTAAAATGAAC
>PVJA010009908.1:33062-59092 GCA_004027025.1 Myocastor coypus
TTTTTTTTTTTTTTTTTTTTTTTTTTTTTTTTTTTTTTTTTTTTTTTTTTTTTTTTTTTTTTTTTTTTTTTTTTTTTTTTTTTTTTTTTTTTTTTTTTTTTTTTTTTTTTTTTTTTTTTTTCCCTCCTTTGGACAGGGTCTTGCTGTGCAGTTCAGGATGGTCTTGAACTCAATGTTTCACTTTCGTGGCCCAGGCTGGTCTCAAACACATACTGATCCTCTTGCCTCAGCCTCCCAAATGCTAGGATTACAGGCATGAACCACTATACCTGGCAAAATGTAATTTTAAAATTAAACATTCTTATTTTCTCCAATAGTTCAAAAGTTTAGTAAGAATTTAAAGCAGTATATGATTATCGTGTATAAGAAAAGAAATTTTAAAAAATATATGACAGTACTAAAACAGAGACAAATTTTTCCTACGGAACAGTAAGAAAGAAGATAGTGAATAGCATCCAGGCCTTTGGGTTCTATATGATATTTAGTAGACGACCGGTCACTTAAAAATGGAAGAGCTGAAATTAAAATAAACATTGAAATAGTTTATACGTTTTATGAAAACAAGAAAAATAAAGTGAATGCCATTACATGTAAATTATAAACCAACAAAATATTTCAAAGCATGTAATTATCAACATATAATTATGTGTATCAAATGACTATATTCTGTAACCATATATATTACATTTATTTAGTGTAATTTTGTTATTACACATACTTATGCTATTGCTATCATATTATCAACATATTGTATACACATAATACACACATATGTGTAATCACTGCAAAGTATGAAATTAAAGAAAAATCTCAAATAATATACCAGATATAAAACACCACTATAGGAAAGCATTCTGAATGTTTCATAACTGGGGGAACAGATTTTCACTCTTCTGCAGCATCAAAACTGAACTAAATGAAACCAACGTAAGATACCACTTCACTCACAGTAAGGTAATAAACATTAAGATGGCTGAAAGTGCTAAGATTCTATTGAGATAAAACCAAGGTGATACGCATGATTATGAAATCCCTTTAAGACTCAGGGATCCTCCTGTCTCAGCATCCCCAGCACTAGGATTACAGGCATGCGCTACCACACCCACACAGCATGCAGTAGCCTGGTTCAAACTCCGAACCTTGCACTTGCTGGGCAAGTGCTTAGACCGCCGTGCTATCTCCCCAGCCCTGGTGTACACTGATGATCCATAATGAATGGCTTCACCCTGAGGACGGTGGGCTGCGACCCGTCACATTTTCATTGTTTTTCTTCCCCGCTTTCTGCCCATGGTCTCTTTATCCATCTTAAGATCATCCTCCCATTTTCAAAAGCGTTTATTCCCATTTTCATGTTTTCTATCTTTCAATTTGCTCCTAAATTCTCAAATAAGAGAAACCATGCAAAATGTAACCTGGGTCTGTTTTATGATATCCAGCGCTATGATCTGAAGGTCATAGATCGATTTTCTGGCAAATGAGTCACATTTATTCTGGTTCATGTGTACACATACCACATTTCCTTTAGCCATTCATGTTTAGCTATGTGAATTATCGTCAGAAGGGGTACAGCAGAGAGAAAAAAGAATCTAGTTTTAGTTATATTTGCAATTTTTCTGTACTGATTTCCATGGAGGTTGTACTAGTGTGCACTTGAGTTTTTGGTACTGTTACTTCTGGAGTATAATCAAATCTCACTGTTTATTTGATTTGCATTTATTTCTTCTTCTTCTTCTTCTTCTTCTTCTTCTTCTTCTTCTTCTTCTTCTTCTTCTTCTTCTTCCCCTCCTCCCCCCTCCTCTCCCTCTCTCCCTCTCCCTCTCCCTCTCTCCCTCTCCCTCCCTCCCTCTCCCTCTCTCCCTCTCCCTCTCCTTCTCCCTCTGTCCCTCTCCCTTTCCTTTTCTCTCTCTCTGTCTCTCTCTGTCTCTGACTCTGCTGTCTTTCTTTTTCAAGGACACACACACAAAACACTACACAGAAGTCTATAGAAGAAAGAAAACGATAGTATTCTCTTCAATTCATATGTTTGTGTTTTTAAACTTGATAATAAAGAAAAGTGCAAAATAAAAAAGAATAAATATGTGTAGGTCAAACTGTAGGTCAAACTGTAGAAAACCTGTCAGATCTGTTTTTTTTTTTTTTTTTTATTGTACCAAGATTAAACTCAGGATCTTGTGCTTACCAGACAGGTGCTTGTGCTGCTGAGCTATCTCTCCAGCCAAAACTTGTGTTACCATTATCAGCTCAACTATTCATTTTATTCCACTGTCTGTTATGTTGTCTAGTATACATCTATACACACATTTCTAAATTGTTTCACATTTTATAAATATGTACGTCATTAATTTTTTTTTCAGTAATGAGGGTTGAACGAAGGACCTGCACTCTGAACTACTATCCCAGCTATTTCTCATGTTGAGACAGGGTTTCTTTATGTTGCTAACATAATCAAGCTGTGCTGACCTTGCAGTCCAGAGTGCTGGCATAACAGACGAGGGCACCCATGCCCAGTGCCCAGGATTTCTCTTCACTGCTTTTCCCTTGCCTGTATATTTACCTTACGTGGTCCTGAAGAGACTGTCTTTAGACTCACTGACTCTTTCTTCAGGTCAGACAAAACATTTTCCTACCTCAGGAATGTCTTTCTCTATATCTGTTCAAGGGTCTCCCAGCCCTTGCAGCCTTTTGATTGTCTCATAAAAGCTGCCTTTCTTAGAATTTATGAGTCACATTTCCTTTACTCTCTCAACTGTTTCCACTAGAATCCTCTAGCTGTATTTTGAATTTTTTTAAAATTAGTTCATTTCTTAAAGAGAATACAAAATAATGACAAAAAGTGAGAACTAACACAGAATTTCACTAAGCAAAATACCATGAATTTGACAGTATTTGCTTTATTGCGTAGTGTTGTTTTCAGATTAGTTTTTTGGATTACCAAGTATGTGCATACAAACTTGGGGGAGAAAAGAAAAATATTAGGAATACAACAACCAAAAAATCTTAAGCATTAACTGCTCCTTTCTATAGATCAGCCAAAATCAGCATCTCTTTCTACCCCTCCCTTCTTCTCCTCTCCTTCTCGTCTCAGTAATTATTTCCCTTTGAACACACCCCTTTTTATTTTAATGTGTCACTATATAAATTCATTATTTTATAACATCTGGACTGGATCATTACACTTGCCTTTGTCTTTTTTTTTTTTTTTTAATCTTTTTGAGACAGGGTCTCACTATGCAGTTCAGGCTGGCCTTGAACTCACTTTTGTAGCCCATGGTCTCGAACTTGCATCAATCCTCCTGCCTCAGCCTCCTGAGTACTGGGATTACAGGAGTGCGCCATCACACCCAGCTTTGCCTTTGTCTTTTGAGGATGTTTTTTGTTTTTTGTTTTTTTTTCCAGTTTTCCTCTTAGCATCCCTTTTAAAAAATATTTCGGTGTGCACACTACGCCTATTGTCATAGGAGCTGGGATACCAAGTTCATAGTTTGAATTTCCGAAATTAATTTATCTAATATCTGGGCTGTGTCTAGATTGCCTTAACTGTGAATTCTGAGAAATCAGTTTTCTATATTGTCGTCTATTGTGTCTTACTTCTGTCTTTGGATATTCCTAAAATTGGCCCAGGCTTCCAATAGAGCTTGTAAGTTACTCCTACTATACTCAAGCGTTCCTGGTACTGTGGGAATATGAACACTGGCAAAGAATAAATACTGTGACGAGGCCACAATTAAGTTGTACTCTTCCAGCCTTTCAGTCTATAGAGTAAGCTTTGCAACTTTACTTCCTCCTGATATCCTTATCCTTTACACATGTTAAGGAAGATATAAAATCCAAAGAGACACTGCTATGAGAAATTTCTTCCTCTTTAGGGAAAGTATAATAAAATAATATATTTTCTTCAGTCTCTTCTTGTCTGCTCTAAACTAATGACAGATTCTTTAAGATCTTTACCAAGATAAATCCATAGGACGTGGGTTATAGATAAAACTAGAAAAATTATGAGCGCTCCAGGACCACTCATCAGGAACTCTGCAAAGACATTTGAGTCCAGGCTGCTATCACAAACCTTCATTGAAGCTACAGTTTCTGTCTCCTTTCCTGCTTGTGACTGCTGCGGCCGCAGCTCTCAGTAAGCAGATGATACGTGCTACTTTGTGGGCCTCTCTCAGTTGTGTAGGCAGGCAATATGCATCCATGAAAACTCATTTTTCTTATGAATTTAACACACTGCAGGTGTTGAAAATGTTTTGTTAGCTTTATTATTGCGAGTTAAGAAGTACAGTTTTGGCTGGTGAGATGGTCAGTGGACGAAGCGCCTGCTAAAGCGCATGCAGGAACCGAGGTTCGATCCCTAGCATCACCTGCCAGGAGTGCTGAGCCAGCTACCAAGCCCAGGTGTGGTGCCACACACCTGTAATCCTAGTGCACAGAAGGCTGAAAACAGGAGGATCACTATGAATCCGAGCTGTGTGGTGAGAACTTGTACCAAATACAGAAAAAAGAAAAAAGAAAGAAGGAAGGAAGGAAGGAAGGAGGGAGGGAGGGAAGGAGGGAGGGAAGGAGGGAGGGAGGGAGGGAAGGGAAGGAAAGGAAAGGAAAAGAGAAAAGAAAAGAAAAAATATGTAATATAACCATTGTTAAATTTAAACAAAAAATTGAAGAAAAAAAAAGAATTACAATATTACAATTTCTATTAAATATGGTAGGTCATGCAACTAATGGTCTCCAACTTTCATTTTTAACTGTATGTTTAGCTAAAGAACCTCTGATCGAAGTATATATAATAATGTTTATGTTCATTTATTTATAATTCAACATGGAAAACAGTTCAGTGACTCACACCTGTAATCCCAGCCCTTGAGAGGCTGACACAGGAGGATCGATGTGAGTTCAAAACCATCCTGGGCTACCAAAGTGAGCTCAAGGCCAGCCTGAACTGCACACTGAGACTTTGTCTCAAAAAGACAAATAAAAGAAAATAGTTCAAAAACTTTTGTTAATTTATTTCAATAAAAAATTTAGTTTACTAAGGAACACTCAGGTAATAGAAAAAAATATGCATTAAAATAACAATTTGTACTTTTTAATTTCAATTTTTATTACTTTTAATAAGAGATATTCAAAACACGTTAGTAGCACATTCGCAATAGTTGAGACCGTGCATATTGTTGTCCTCACAAATGTTATACAGAGCACACTGTGCAGACGTGACAAATTTTCTAATCAATATTGGTTCTGAAGGAAAAAAAAAGAAAAGAAAAGAAGAAAGAAAAAAAAATTGGTGTATATCTCCCAAAAGACAGCCTTAAATTTCAAATTAGAATGGAAAGGAGAAAGAATAAATATATTCAAACCAATTGCATACATTTCACCAGAACTGAACATTCTGTTTCTTTCCTAACGTTAAACAAATGTTCACAAACTTAGTTGTATAATACAGGTTTAACATTTTACAGTGCTTGAAGTGAAAATGCCAACCAGGTCTTGAAGAATGAGGTAAAGTGAATAGCTTTAGGACTTCACTCTTTCTGGAAGCCGTAGGAGAAAAATCTCTCCTTTCACTTTGCTTTTTTTTTTTGAGAACTCCAACATTTCTTGCCTCGTGACCCCCTTTGGTGGTAGGTCAAAACCAGAGCCTATGCACTGAGTAGTACATACCCACCCTGTTTTTACTAGTTTGTTTTGTTTTGTCTTGTTCCCCTTTGTTTTGAATTTCAGGCAGGGTCTCCATTTTCTAATGCTTAGTCTGTCAACTTTCCTGCCTAAACAGACCTGAGAGTCAGGATTACATATCCATACCACTAAGCTTGGATAACTTTGCTTTTAAATTTTCCATATATGAGAGTACTTTTCTAACTTTTTGTGGACTTGGGGCTAGCAAGGTAGCTCAGCAGACTAAAGCACCTGCTTAGGCAAGCTTAGGCAAGCACAAGGACTGTGCTTTGATTCACTGCATCACATGTTGATCCAGCGCCACCCCCAGGGCAGGATAATTAGGCCAAAGAGTCAGGGTATGGTGGTGCATGTCTGTAATCCCAGCACTGGGGAGGCTAAAAGCACGAGGATCACTGAGTCCAAACTGGGAGGCCCTGTAACGTCTAAATACATACATACATACATACATACATACATACATACATAAAATTTGCGTAAATTTACATCAAAATAAGAACATATACACACAAAATGTTAAACATTACAAATAAAAAGTATATAGCTTAACTAAGATCAAAAATCTTTGCAGCAAGCCATATTGAAAGCTCTGCAACGTTCACTCCTAATGCAGTCTGTACCACAGCCAGATCGGCTCTGCGCCCAGGAAATGGCTTACGACACCTGCCTTCCCCTGTTTCTGCCTCCCAGTAAGGCTTTGTGAATGGAGGCCACTGGCACAAGGGAACAACTCGGTGAGTAACCAGAAGAAGTATCATACTATTTACAAGAAAAATTAAGAAATACATAGTTAAAAATTACTGCACAGTATATACATAAAGCTCAAATAATTTATCATTAACTATAAACTTTTATTTGTTCTGTTAACACTCTTCTTTTGCCTTTCTTTTTTCCTCTTTGTTATCTATCTATCTATCTATCTATCTACCTTTCTGTCTGTTGGTCTGTCTTTCTGTTGGCCTGTCTGTCTGTCTGTTGGTCTGTCTGTCTCTCTATTACGGCCAGCTCAGCCTGCCCTGTGGGTGGGGCTGGTGCATAATATGGTGCCAGGGACTGAACCATGGTCTCTGCAGTTGCTCAAGATTTCCTAAGCAGGCACTTTAGACCACTGAACCATCTCGCCGGCCACTGTTTGAACTTCTTGAATGTTCTCTTATTAGTCTGTTTCCTTTATATTATCTTATCCTTTTCCCACACTCATGTGACTCCTCTGCTAATCTTTCTTCAAGTCAAAGATAAAAAAAATTAGAAGTAATAAAAATTAAATAATTTTTTGAAGTACTGGGGATCAAACTCAGGACCTTGCACTTGCCACTGAGCTATCCACTTGGCCTTAATTGAATAAAACTTTCTTACCAGTACCAAATCAAACTACTGCTAGGGATGACTATAACTACATTTTTTTTTTACTAGCTACCTCTTCTACCTCTTTAATAATGTAAGATACAGTATTTTACTTGTTTATCCTGTTTTACTTCCATTCAGCTGTATTAAAAACGATCATAACCAGAATTTGTAACTTAGGAGAGCTGTGGAAATGCAAAGGAAAGATAGAACCAGAAAGAATTAGGTCAGGTAAATTAACATCCATGAGTCTGAACTTAGCAGACATGATTGACTCTTTTATTTTATATTTCATTACTAGATAAAAATGTTTGTTTGTTTGTTTGTTTGTTTGTTTTGAGACAGGGTCTCGCTATGCAGTTCAGGCTGGCCTTGAGCTCGCTTTGGTAGCCCAGGCTGGTCTCGAACTCACACCAATCCTCCTGCCTCAGACTCCCGAGTGCTGGGATTACAGGCGTGAGCCACCAGGCCTGGCTAAAAAATGTTTGTTTAATGCTAATCATTTAAGAAAATGATGCGGCACTGCGTACACAATCTGATTCATTGGACTTCAAAAATATTTTGACATACTCACAGAAGTATGATATAAAAATATTGAGCTAAGCATATGAAGTTATTTATGTGCTTGTAACAATCCTTATGACGGACTGTTATGCTAGAATCTGCATGCAGAAAGTCTTGTAGTGCAGAAATACTGTGTCAGCAGTCTCAATCCAAGGCTAGCCTCTTTAAGTAGAGATCTGATGCTTAAAGGCAACCTTTATATTTTTGAGCCAGACATAAGCAGTTAAAATAATAACAACAATCCCCAAATATACTTGAAAGACTTAAAATATATACACTAAAATTATTCAAAGCAATATAAAAATATTATCCTTTTGATGTGTACTAATTGTTACTAGTTGTTAAAAAAATCTATGAAAAAAACAAAAATAAAATGTCTATGAAATTTCAGGACCAACGAAAAAGCTCAGCAGATTAAAGTGCCTGCAAGCAGGCTCAGGGGCCAGGGCTTTCATCCCAGGGCCTGCATGGCAGTCCCACCCACCAGGGCACTTGAGGCAGAGACAGGGCCTGGTGATGCACAGCTGCAGTCCCAGTTCTTGAGAGGCTGTAAACAGGCGGATCACTACGAGTCTGATGTAGTAGTGAGACCCTGAATCTCTTGTAGACCCTTCCCTAAAAAATAAAAATAAAAAAAAGAAAGTCTGTGAAATTTCAACCCTTGTTATGGATATAGTTATAGATATTAATGACAAAGAAGTGATCATTTCTATATTTTATTTGATTTTACTCTTCTATAAACAACTTTATAATTTAACAAGCATCAAATAGATAACTGATAATAAATAGAAAATCCTAAATTATTTAATATTATCTCAGGGACTTGTAAATCTGTTTAAGTATTTGACATTAATGCAAGTAAAACTTAATGTTTAAATGATTGTTAAAAAGCACTAATTAATTTTAATATACTTCGTGAAATTTGATTACGTTATGCATAAATATGCATATATGTTGTCCTATATTTGTATGATCATGGCCAGTAGAATTTGGATGTATGGATTCCTAGTTTCAAGAGAAAGGCAGTACAAATAATTTTTTTCAAGGTTCATCCTTACTTTTCACCTTTATTTATTTGTTTCTGTTGAAAACTTCACTGACTTTCATTTTAAGTTGCTCAGTTATGAGCACACCTCAGTTCTTCTGGTAGTCTCATTTTTATATAGATTAAGCATTTCAGCAAGTTCCTGGCCATTTACTTATGAAACATTTCCATTCAAAATATTATCCAGAGAAAGAAGAAATGAGTTAGGGATGTGTTTTGGGTCCTGTGGAGATAAAGAAAAATAGGCTTTCTGGGAATTTTTATGCCATACCTTAAAACATAAGGTTGATTTTTAATAACTAGAACACCAGATGCTAAAGCAGATCACTGGAATACAGATCCACTGACCTATCTATAATACTTGTAAATTTACTCTAATGCAATACCAGTGTTGCAATATTTCAGTTTTAGTGGAGCATTTGCTTATCCTGAATAATCTGTGTTGTGCAGAGAATTAACTTATTTCATTTGTTCTTTCCAGCAATGTGTATGTAGAAAAAGCCCTTTACAGTGAGTTATCCAAATGAACTATCCTACATTATGCTGTGAAGAAGACATTATTGCTTCGTGTGTCTTTAGGGCAGTACAAATTGGAAAATATAAAGCTCATTAACATGAAACAGCTCCCTGAGGTGATATATTATGTGGAATCCAATGTTTACAAACATTTATAGCCCTGTCTATTTAACGTTGTTCATTAGCTGGCAGTAAATCAGTATGATTTGCATTGAAATGCATTATTTACCCTTTGTGTTTAGGAAGCAGAAGAAATATTCTATATGAACAATCCATAAAGGCATCTTGGTAAGGGTTAGTTAAGGTTGCATGAACTACATATTCTCTGGTAATGTTCCACCAAGTTTATGTTGCACGCTCATGTTATAGATACTGTTTGTATGAATACATTTTATGATCACACAATGACTAAAGTTGTCAAATTTTCTGTATTTTTGCCCATTATTAAGTATTGTTTAAATATGTATTATGCAGTATCCTACAATTCTGTGATTCTTTTCTCAAAGGAGTCGACTTAAGAATTCTTTGGAAGATGCATCGTATATTAGCTTTCATGTTCAATGAATTGAGTATAGTTAATTTTAATAGCTTATTCTAACTATCTTTTCATCCAAATAAACTTAAGAGGGTTTATTTTGAATTCTGAGAATGGCACAAAACACATAATCATCTAAGTTGTGGATGGTATTATTTCATGTTTCTAAATGTATCAAAGGGCTCTATAGTCTAAGAGCAGGAACTGTGAATTTGCACTGACATGTGCAATCCTGAATTTATTAAAGATGAGTGAGTGTATATATGATCTAAAAAATACTAGATTTATACATCTAGCAAATACTCGGTACTACATTCATGATGCCACGCTTGTTAGATATGCACTTTTTATGTACAAAATTATTTTGGAAAAATAATTTACTTAAATTTAAAGTACAGCTCCAAAAGCCAAACATCAGCAAACATACAGAAAACATCTGCATAAGCGATAGTTCTACATAAAGAAATGTAACAACTAAGGACGTACATTAGTATGTCAACAACTTTTTCTACACCAGAAAAAAAAAGTAAATAAAGCATTGCAGTTTGTATTAAGAAAGTATGATCAATGAAGTAGGAAGAAATTTAAAATAATGGAATTCTAGGCTTTTGACAGCAGTTGAATTAAGTGTGAAGGCCTGAACAGTAAAAAATATGGGCTAAGAAATGTATTTACAATTTAGAAAAGGAAGATTTGTGTATGTTCGGCATAGGTGATGGCAAGCATATCTAAGTCAGTATGACTGGATGCAGAGGCATGCAAAATGCTTTGCAAAAATGTTATCCAAAGCAAATAATTTATCCTTCTCAGAAGATTTTAAATGTAATAATACTTACATTAAAATATAGAATATCACTAAGCTCAGTTATATTCCAGAGCACTGATCTCTGGAGTTATACAGGCTGAGACTAAAATACCAGCTATTTTGCCTATTAAGCTATACTCCTTTAATATTTAGCTAAATTCTATGATCAACTCTGTTACATAGCTACCCTAACGTTAACTCTTTTTGTAGTCAAATTCAAAAAATTAAATCACATATAGAAAGTATCTACTGTCATGTCTGGCTTGAGAATACTTTCAGAAAAATGACTGTGCCTAAACGTTGATCGACTTGGTGATGATTATAGAAATTGATAGGGGAAAATGATTCTAAAATACTTTATAAGGTTTAATTGAAATAAAGCCTTTCTATATCTAAATTATTCAGAAAGAAGTATCAATTTCATGTTTATTTAGCTGCCCATATTTATGTTTGTGGGACGTAGATATATTACACAAATCCTAATTTTTGTTGAAAATGTTTTGAGACTGTATACTCATTTCAAGTAAAGGAGTCATTAAAACAAGAAAATTAGAAGGAAGACAGACTAAATTTTGGTAAAAGGTAAATTCTTTTTGAACGCATAGAAATCTTCAGTGTAATATGTCTACCATTTCCACAGGACATAAAAATGTGTGACACAAGCCTTATAGACCTCCAGTGATAAACATATAAATGCACTACTGTACTTGAAACCTTGAACGCTCCTCTATCAGTCGTTGGCAAGTTCTGCAGAAAAACATTTACAAGGAAATAAGTGAGCCAAACAGCAAGAGTGAGCACATGAATCTAAATCTAATAAATATTTATAGAACACACCACCTAAAACACCAGAGCACGTCTTTTATGGAATCCACATAGAATATTCATTAATTCAAGTAAATTCTATGCCACATTAATCTGAAAAACATTTAGATGAATAGCAATCGTATAAAGTATGATGCCAGCATATTCAAGATAGTTTCTCAGCTGGCCTTAGATTGATAGATTTCCCTAACCTTTCTCAGTTGTGCTTCTCAAAAATAAATGTGGAATATTCTGCTAACAAAGCATATTGAGATAAGGACTAACCAGTGCAGTGGCCTGTGCTGCGTTCTGGTTCCTCACAAAATGTATGTAGTGTATTTTGATGTGTTAGACCAGTGCTCTGAGCTCCGTGGTCAAAAGGCAAGAGTGGCCCAACTTCTAGGGTCTCTCAGGTTTTACTGAATTTAAATTTCATCCATTTTGTGAAGCTTTTCTGAATGTGAGGGGAGCACCTTGCCCTGCGTCCTAAGCTTTTGCAGTCTTTTGCTGTCTATGTGTAACTAATAACCTAATTTTATGCAAGCTATTTTATGTAATGTGTTTCACTGAATTTGGCCAGGTAGTTAATGTACAACGAAGCTGTAATGAGCTCAAGGGGTCACCAGTACGCAGTGAATTTGCTTGATAACCCATAAGGAAAATAATCTCAAAATCAATAACAGAAAGAGAACAAGTGAATTTCACGCTACTGGACATGAAATAACACATTTAAGAATAACATAGAGGTCACAAAAGGAGCCTGAGAGATACTTTTAGGACCATTTTGAGTAAAAGAATGACGACACAATAAATAAACGTGGAGTGCAGTAAACCAATGTAAAGATGGAAATTTACAGCAATGGACATATTTGTAAAGAACTCTTTAAAACAAATTTTGTATCTAGAGAAGTCTTTAAAAAGCTAGAAAAACAAATAAAGTAAGTCCAAAGTGAGTGCAAAAAAAAATAAAATAAAATAAAAATTAATATCAAAATTAATTGAATATAAAAAGTCTATTACAAAATGTCAAAAATACCATGCATAGATTTCAGAAAATGCAATAAAATTTTCAGTAAGGATCTGTGCTTTAAAATACCAAGTCAATTAATAATGAATGTGAGAAATACCACTAAACCAAAATGTTTCCCATGGTGAGGTCTGGGATACGTTTAAGAAAATATTCAAGACAGAAAAAAAAATTCTTGTTAATTTTATGATGATATCGCTACAGTAATGCACAGTTAAATACATCACAAGAAATAAAAAATACATAATGGTGTCAATCTCATGAACACAGTTATCAAAAAGTCTTACAATACTTGCAAACAGAATCCACTAATTTATAAAGAGGATCATAAGTTAGACAAATCTAACACATATATGGAAGACTAATTCATCTTTCCAAAATTACTTAATATAATTATCACATCACCAAGTTTTATGAAAAAAGTTATCTGAAAAAAATCAATAGACGGAGTTAAAGAATTTTGATGTTGTAAAATATGGATGACAAAAATGATCAAATATAGAATAGTAAAATTCTTCTTTCTTTGATAGAAAATCTATAAAGCAAAAATAACAAAGACAACAAAACATACTTATTTACATACATAGCAGTTAGAGACTATATAGTATTTTTCTGATATTATACTCAAGAAGGATATTCCTTTGGGACACATTTGTCAGAATTAGTCTAGAAATTCTATCAAATGAGATTCATAAATAAATAATACTTACACATACTGGGGAAAAAGTTTTGTCATACAATGAGATGTACCTATGAATAGAACTTCAGTGAATCAACAATCCCAGGCTTTTCTGGAACAAATGAGTGAGTAAACAAAGGGGGCAGAACATAAGTGTAACCGATAAAGTCAACTGTTTTCTTCTGTATCAACTTGGACCACTTATATGTTAAAGATAACACACATTAATGTGTGCTTAGTGCCCAAAGGAAACAGAACAAGATGCCAGCTGTAGAAGATCCTGTCTTAGTGACATTTGTCTCAGTGCTTAAGCAAAATTTCAGACTACCAAAGTTAAAGGAGCAAAGGGTGATTTGGCTCAGTTTGTTGAGATTTCATGCCACAATCAGCTGGTTCCAGGGCAGGTGGCAAATTGAAGAGTGACAACAGTTCATGATGGTGAAGGAGGTGAAAGCTACAAACACAAAATGCAGAAGCCAGCTTCATTTTCTTCCTTATATTATGCACAGGGTACCTGCTAGGGCACGTGAATCAGTCACACACTCTAGATTCAGCTACCTCAGAAAAGCCCAACCCCATGGCCACAACAGGTCTTGCACGGACACGAAGACACAAACCGTAAGAGATCCTCTGGCTACTGTTCTTCTCAAGCAAACACAAATACCACCATCTAGCTATTCATGCCCCTACACACTTTTATAAACATTGAGGAAGACTGATGAGAGTCTGTGCAATATGATTTTCATACACAATTAGAAAAGACCACCCAAGAAGGCCAGAAGGAATTGTTTATGCCATCTTCACCCTACTCCAAGCAAATCACTTTGGGAGAGAGTACTCATATCTCTGAGAGGTTCAGAGCTCAAAATTGAAACCTAACACCAATCCCATCACTAGGAAACCCATTATCAGATAGAGATCCTTTAGAGGCAAACACACACACACACGCACACACACACACACACACACACACACATACCAGAAACTGAGCTACTGCAAGGACCTAAAAGTTCCAGGATGACCCTCTTACTCAGCCTGAAGTAGAGGGTTTTCAGAACATGATTTTTATGGTTTATGTCTAGTTGTCTCCCCATGGGGTGGGGACTCCTAGAGTTTGAGACATGGTCCATGATCCACTGGGATTATGTGTTTTAGCACTGATGAGATTATGGTCTGAGTATTGCTGGGAATGATAGGCGTAGCCTGACGCGGATAGGCTAAGGCAGAGAGCCTGATGTAATTTAAAGAGAGACCGAGAGACAGACTAGTGCTGTTGCTCTGCTGCCCTGTTTAGTTGGCTGTCTGTGTTGCATGGTTGCTGTTCCACCACCACGAACTGGATGCTCTCCGCCCTGCGCCACTCAGCCTGGCCAGCTGAATATGGACTGAAACCTCCACAAACCGTGAGCTAAAGAAACCTTTCGTTCCTTCATTCTGAGTATTGGGTATTTGTCCCAGCAATGAGTAAAAAATAACTAAGACAATGATTAAGAGTCTGCCATGTGAGGAGCAAAGCACAAAAGTTAGGCCAAGACTTTACTGTAGGGTGGAATGTTTTCTAGCCATGATATGACCTTGTACTGAGCAGGAAAGCAAAAGCTCCTACCTAATGCCTGGCAGAATATCCAAATTCTCTAGACCTGCCTTGCAGCAGGAAAGATGTGCACTGGTGAATCCAGTGTGAGTTTTGGGCTACTCTTTTGCCAGTGTTTTAGTGAAGATAGAGCCTCCCTCAGCCCCATACACAGTACACTTCATTAGGCCTGAAACTGAGGAGGACCGAAGCTTAGCTTAAATCTTGGCTTCCGTGGAACTCTCACCATCCCACGTCCCGTTACCCGGAGAAGTATAGTTTTCCTCTCTCATACGGGTCTTTCTAAGAACTCACAGTAGGCAAAAGCGCGGGCATTCATTCAATTTTATTTTCATATTGGGTCCTAGGTCAAGCAATCAGGGAAGGAAAAGAAATGAGCATGTAAATTGCAGAACAAAACGTCTCGTTATTACTGTCTGCAGTAGACGTAACCTTGTGCTGTGTATAGAAAACCTCAGGCTCTACCATAGACTACTAGAATTATTGACAGAATTCACCCAAGCTTCATAATACAAACATCATCCGCCAAAAAAGTGAGGCATTCCATCTGGCTGAATGGAAGAGGGACCACACTGGAGTCATCACAGTCGTTCATCCAAAAGCACAGGTAACTGTAAGAACGGGAAGAACACGCGTGCTGATGCCAAAGTCCATCCGACACAAGAGACTTGCAGATGAAACAAAACATTGGCGAAGGACTTCATAAAATGTTAAAGCAGCCAACAACACTGCTTGTGGGAAGTCTGCCTGTGTGTAAGAGCAGAAAAAGCCATTCTGGGCATCTCTCAAAAAATATTGGACCACGATAGTATGGCAAACCCAGGACACACAACATACATTTGGGATTTAAGTGTGCTCATCTGTAATGCCTTCATTCAAACAAAAGACCTTGCAGCCTGGCAGTAAACATGGCCAGCGCACATGGCAATTGGCCAGGAAGCTGCTCCCTCCGTTTGTTTTGCTTTGCTGTTATTCACCACAGCAAGTGACTGGAATCTTTAACCATAGCAACATCGTGGGCTGCAGAAGAGGCATCCGTCGTAGCGCGTGGAATTGCACAGCTGCTGGGGCCGTGCAGCCGGTAGTAACCAGGGAGTCAGCACATCCCTAGGCCTGCTCCCAGCCATGAGAGAAAGGAGAGAGACACTCCAGAGGGACTGGAGCAGATAAGCCTCCCAAGGTCTGAAAAACCCATCACACCTGGGCCTTATGGCCCAGCCTAGAGAGATCTCTGAGGGCCACACAACTGCGAGAGAGACACAGAGATAGGAGAGATGGTCAGGTCTGTGACAGATATACGGAAAATTGCTGGTTGACAACTCTGCCTTCAGCCTCCACACCTGCAAGCCAAGGTCAGCCCTGCACCCCAGGCTAATCCTACGTGAGACTCGGAAGGATTACACAACAAGAATTTGGACTCTGACTCGGACATTGTCACAGAACTGAGGACACCGGAAGAAGCCTGCTGTTGTGTTGTATCTCTTTTGGCTTTTCGTTTTTCTCTCTGTTTATTTTGTGGGGGGCTGCTTAGGTCTTTATTTGTCTTGTTTGCTTTGTTCATCTTTTTTTTTTCTTTTCTTTATTCTCTTTCTTGATTTTTTTTATATTTTCATGAGCGAACATGGTCTTTAGTCTATCTGATTGACTTCCATATTCTTTTACTTTCTTCTTTCTTTCTTTTTTTTTTTTTCTTGTGCAGTCACCTCCAGTTTCCCAAAGTGTATGCGATCATTTTTAGTTCTTCAGTCTTATGCTGCTATATGTAGCTTCATTTATGTCTCCCTTTTTTTCTGTATCCGTCTGTGTGTGTGTGTGTGTGTGTGTGTGTGTGTGTGTGTGCAGGGTTTCACTACACAGCTCAAACTCTTAGTGATCCTTCTGTTTCCTGCCTCCCAAGTGCTGGGATTCCAGGTGTGCACCGCCATGCCCGGACTCCACTGCCGGCTCAGTGTGCCTGAGAGCAGGCTGGCATGGTAGGCGGGGCCAGGAATTGAACTCTGGCCCCTGAGCTTCCCTAAGCAAGCGCTTAGTCAGTTGAGCTATACCTCCAGCCCTCTGTATCCCTCTTCAAGACTCAATACAGGTGATATAGCTGTATAAGCAATTTACAAGCAGCAACAAAAAAAATCTCTAATAATAACAGTATTAATAATGATGTTGATGATAATAATAGTAATAGTGATAATAATAGAAAATGAAAAGATGTAGGAGCAAAATGTAATCCCAATCCTCAAGCTTACCCAGAAAAGATGAGGGGAAAGTGAAATAAAGAAAACACAACCTGCCCACTTGCATATTCTGAAATCATAGCCTCAGAAATAAGAAAACAGATGAATGAGGCCATAGAGAAAATAAGGTCACATCAAAAAAAAAAAAAAATCTAGCTTAAAAAAGAGCTAGAGGGCCCGGCGGGATGGCTCAGTGGTCTAAAGCGCCTGCAGGAGGCTGCAGAGACCATGGTTCGATCCCTGGCACCACATGCTGCGCCAGCCCTGCCCTCAGGACAGGCTAAGCCGGCCATAAAAAAATAAACAAATAAATAAAAGTTCTGAAACAAGAAAAAAAAAAAAAGAGCTAGATTGAAACAATTGAAGCACTTGCTCAGGATACCCAGAATATACACAGATTAAAAAGAATAGAGGAGCTTAGGAAAATGAGAAATGTAGGGCCTGAAACACATTTCTGTTTCTGAGGTTTTTTGTTGTTGTTGTTGTTGTTGTTTTTTTTTTTTTTTTTTTTTTTTTTTTTTTTTTTTTTTTTTTTTTACATAGAACACCAAATACACTAGTAATTAAAGTTATGAAAAACGTTAAACTATATTAATATTAGTAACTTCACCTGTGGTAATGACATTGTTAATTAAACAAAGACACAATTCATAAACTACATGGGAATAGTTCCAAGCATGCAATAAAATATTTGTGTTCAAATATGCAAAAAGCTAAAATTTTATAATAAAATATATCATATTTATGAATATGGACATTCCATAAAATTTACCGATGACAAAATTTAGCAATTACATATATGTTATCTATAAATGATTACTGTACACAAATTCATAAGCATATATTCATTAAATATAGTTGTATATAGTTGTATACCTTTATTCTGTTTATATATCTCATTACGTTTTACTGGAGAACTGAAAGTCTAAGTGTAATTGTGGTGCTACATCTATATTTTTTAAAACATAAATTTAAAAAACTAAAAGGCCATATCAATTGCATATGAAGTACCATTTATTTCCAGTGAAAAGGCAAAATGGTACAAGCAATTTGAAAAATTATGAAGCAGATTCTTACAAAGAGAGCATAGTCTTACCAAACATCCAGCTTTCTCATCGCTTGACATTCACTGCAGTAATTTTAAATTTTAAAATTTAAAATGAGAATTCATACAAAAATGTTCTCGTGTTTATGGAGTTTTTATAATAACCTGATTGGACATTTTCACATGGGAAAATTAATGAACAAACTGCATTCCATTCATCCATTAAAATATTAGTCAGTGATTATAAAATGAACTATCAAGCAACAGTCACAGGTGGGCTTTGAATGCATATTGCTAGTGAATGAAACCATTTCGAAAAGACCATATATGAATTAAGGTGTGTAGCATTTTACAATGCTAAACCGATAACAATGAATAAGAGAACACTGGTTTTCAGCACCCTGCCTAAGTGACAATAGAATCACTACTTGACAAATAGGATATTTTGGTGGGGTACTGACTTAATCATGGATGTTACTAAGTTTGTACACACACCAGATTATGCACTTTTTTAAATCTATTGGTCTGATACCTCAGCAGATTAAACCTCCTGCAAGCAGGCATAGGGGCCAAGGCTTCAATCCCTGGGCCTGCTGTGCCAGCCTTGCCCCCAGGGCAATTGACACTGGGCATGGTGGCCACTGCTTGTAATTCCAGCTCTTGGGAGGCTGTAAACAGGCAAATCACTTGAAGTCAGATACACTAGTGAGACCCTGAAAGCTCTATAGACCCTTCTTTAAAAGACAATTAAATAAGCAAATAAATAAATCTGTTGGTCTTTTTAACAGAAGCGTGAACTTCAACACCAACTGTACATTTTCATTAGTAATACTGCTTGAATATCAGTTCAGTCTCTCTACCATTATAATGATAGATAACATGGGAGATGTGTGTGGATAATGTGGGGTACAGAGGAACTCTGGACTGCTTGTTTTAATTTTTATGAAAGTAAATGAAAGTTAAATCATAATTTGTATACATCAAATTTGTGAAAAATTAGAAAACTAGGTCTTATATAATAAAGAATAAATTGCTGAGAGGCTATCATAAATATAGAAGTGAGACTACATCGCTTTGATGTAGAAATCAAAGTGGTACTTAATGATGTATTAGTCTACTATAAAGGATTCACTAGTTTCACTATGGCTAACACAATTTAGCAAAACCTCTGAACAAACTAACTCCATCCACTCCTCCTTTTCTACTTCACTTTCTGAAGCTTCTGTTGCACACAATCAACTTTGACGTGAAAATATCCAATACAGAATTTCAGAAATAAATATCATAAGTTTTCAGCAACTTTTATTATATTATGTTGATAGAATCATTCCATTATGTTATTAGATAATGCTAATGTCTTACTGCTATTAATTTATAGAGTAAACTTTACCAAAGGCAGGCATGGATAGCAAATCATACACATGCAGAGTGTGGTACCATTGTGGGTACCCTCCAATGAAGGCCAGAATGTACCCTCTGTTGCTACAATTATCATGGGAAAGACCCATCTGTAAGTCAAATGCAGTGACAAGACTAGACTAATATGTCTAGTCTTTATAAGACAAATATGTCATCATGTTCTAATCATTAGTCTAGGCAAGACAAGACTAATATGCTATCATGTGCTAATGCTAGCATCTTCTTTTCCAGTCAGCTTATACCCTAGCCATCAGAATAGTTTTCGGTCTTTGGATCCAAGGTGGGTGTTGTGTCTACTATAATATCCATTCTCATTGCAGACAAGTATAATGGGATGGTAACTAAGGTATGAGGTACAGATTATTATCATGCAGAGTTTGAATAATGAGGATTATAACCTGAAATTAATTTGAATATGTGGTCAAAAGCAGAACTAAGTGCAGTCTTGCAGGCTTTTGTAGAGTTTCATAGGTAGGTAAGAGTTTATTCTTAGTACCCTTTAAAGCAATATTATTTATTTATTTATTTATTTTATTTTATTTTTCTTTTTTTTTAATTTTTTGAGACAGGGTCTTGCTATGCAGTTCCGGCTGGCCTTGAGCATACTTTGGTAGCCTAGGCTGGTCTCGAACTCACACCGATCCTCCTGCCTCAGCCTCCCAAGTGCTGGGATTACAGGCATGTGCCACCACGCCCGGCTCAATATAATGTCTTTATTTTACTTATTTATTTATTTATTTTTTGTGGAATCGGGGTTCAAACTCACGACCTTGCACTTGCCCAGCAGGCACTTGTGCCTCGGAGCCATCTCCCCAGCTCCCTATAATGTCTTTAAAGGGGGATCAACTTTCAGAAATGTCACTCTAAATCATATGAGCATCAAATTCATAACAATAAATGTAGATGAGGAACAGGCAATCAGATTAGAGTAGTAAAGAATGATGATTGTTACTCTGACTATATTGACGATTACCATTGGGGACAATGACAGCAGTAGTGAAGCAGAGATAAGAGGACCTGGGCACACTAATGTTCAGCTCTTTAAGGATTTGCTGAGGACTTGATGTAGACCGTGTGGAAAAGGGAGGAAGCAATTACTCCTCCTGTTTGATGTAGCTTGGCTGGTTAGTGTTTTTGAAAAGTCAAAGGCAGGGGCAAATTTTGATGAAGTGGTGATCAAATTTCTATCTTGGGCACCTTATTTTTAAGGTAGCTTTAAGCCAAACATCATAGTGCATGTCTGTAGTCAAAGAACTTAGGAGGCTGAGACAGGATTGTTGCAAATCTGAGACCAGCACGGTCTACAAAGTGAGGTCAAGGTCAGCCAAACTGCACAGTGAGACCTTGTCTGAAAAAGACAGAAAAAGAGATAGCTTCAGCATTGTGAACAGCTACATACAGGTATAAAAAAATTGATATTTTGGGCTATGGAGATAGCTCAGCTTTCTATGTGCCTGGCTAGGCAAGTGCAAGGACACAGGTTTGATCCTCAGCATTGCCTGCCATGCTGGCCCTGCGGTGCACCTGCCACCAAGGCCTGGTATAGTGGTGCACTCGTATAATCCAAACCCTGGGGAGGCTGAAACAGGAAGATTGCTACCATTGCTAACTCTGTAGTGAGACCCTGTACAAAGTACATGAAAATAAATAAATTAATAAGTAAAATAAATTTGATAATTCTCTGGAAATTGCATAGTGGTGGAAATTAGAAGTCACAAATCTTTTGTTAATAAGGAAAAGCAGAGCTCATGAAGGCATGTTGGGGATGGGATTAACTATCACGTCATATCCTATGCAGGTAATGAATGTATCGTGTGTACCTAAAAGGTGCCAATAAACTACGCTAATTGTAAAACTGCCAATAATTTAACTAATAAATTGAAATGTATTGGAAAGAATATAAATTTTGGAAACTATCACCATATACATGGCTCAGCTACTTTCAAAATATATACATCCAGAGAGGCCTGAATGGATGAAGAAGATACACACTAACTAGGATCAAATTCTAAGGAGCACCATTGTTTAGAAAACACTAAAGCCTCTATAAGAGAGAAACGTATAGGCCAGCCCGATAGCTCAGTGGATTAAAGTGCCTGCTTAGGCTGAGTGTAGCGGCCGGGGTTTGATTTCTGGCCTGCGACCCCAACGCTGTCCTCAGAGCATACTGAGGCAGCATTTGAGCCTGGGTGTGGTGGCACGCACTTGTAATGCCAGTGCTTGGGAGGCTGAAAACAGGAGGATCACTTCAAATCCATCTATATTGTGAGATTGTGTAGATCCTGTCCTAAAAATACAAAAAAAATAAGAAAGGAGGGAAGGAAGGAAGGAAGGAAAGAAAGAAAGAAAGAAAGAAAGAAAGAAAGAAAGAAAGAAAGAAAGGAGGAAGGAAAGAAAGAAAAAAGCCTATGAAAGATTAATAAGCTATTGCTTGGGCAGCTCAGTGGATTAAAGTGCCGGCTGTGCCAGCCCCAACCCTAGAGTGTGCTGAGATGGCAATTGAGACCAGGCATGGTGACGTGCTCCTGTAATACCAGCTTTGGGAGGCTGTAAACCGGTGGATCATTACAACTCTGGCCTAGTAGTGAGACCCTAAAGAGTAGACTCTCACCCACTGCTATTAAGCTGAGGAGAACAAAAAATGGTTAAGAATATACGTGAAGAAACTTACTAATATAAAAACACAGAGATAGTTAAGGATATGTAGATTGTATTCTGGGGCTTTGACTTGAACTAGAGACACATTCTGCTGAACTAAAAAAGCAGTATCTTTTGTTTGATAGGAATGGAAATCATTTTCCAGATGTTTAGCAAATGAGAATGAAGAAAGTAGGGATGTTAAGGACAAACAGACCTTTCTAGAAATTCAACTGTAATGTTGAACACTGGAATAATAGAGTAAAAAAAGAACACACTGGTACGCAGAGAATGGTTCTACTAACTTGGTTGTGATTGTTACTGTTGTCACTGTTGTTATAAATGAGATATCTGGAAAAGATTTTGGGATACAGATATCCTTCTGGTTACTAAGAAAAAAGTATCAATGTATAAGGCAGAGCTTACAACTTGCCAGATCTGTAAGTTCACAGAGTCTCCAGAGAAGAGGAAGTGATCAGAGAGCTATGAGACGGGGTGTGCTGGTGCATGCCTGTAATCCCAGGGTTTGGGAGGCTGAGAACAGGAGGATCACTGCAAGTCTCATCTGTGTAGTGAGACCCCATAAGCTCTTGCGCTAAATATATTTAAAAATGTTATGTAGACAAGAAAGTGAAAAGTTGCATTGAGAGAGAGTTCAAATAATATAAAGGAAGTACAAATTAATGTACAGGTAATAAATATGGTTACGGGATGACACCTCCAGCGCTATCAGAAGAATTATGGGCAGATGCAGGCTAACGGGAAAACAGTGTTTCATTTATATGCTGCACTAAGGACTCTGCTGAGTCCCTGTTCTGCTTGCACGTCTTGCATTTTGTCACACCTGGCAAGCACAGATGCTTCTGTCTTGTAATATCTCTTCATTTATGTATGCAGGGGCAAAGTGATCATAAGACAGAGACAGGGAAGAATAAAGTGGAAGGGATAGGCTAGCAAATTCAAAAGGAAAATCACTAAACTCTTAGGAAGTAAATTATATGGGTGCCGACGTCTCATACAAAGAACTATGCGAACTAGTCCCCTTGGGAATTTGGAAGTTACTGCCAACCACAGTCATTTCAGTGGCGGCTGGATTGGCACGAGCTGAAGATGAAGTTTAAAATAAATATTTGTAGGTCACAATTTATAGTCAGATTTTAATGGAATAAAATAACGATATTTATTTTTTTCAGAACTTTTTTATTTTATTTATTTATTTTTTTCTTGTTTCAGAACCTTTGTTTATTTATTTATTTATTTATTTATTTTCTTGTTTCAGAACCTTTGTTTGTTTATTCACTCATTTTTATGGCCGGCTCAGCCCGCCCCGAGGGTGGGGCTGGCGCAGCATGTGGTGCCGGGGATCGAACTTCGGTCCCTGAAGCCGCCCAAGCTTTCCCAAGCAGGCTCTTTAGACCACTGAGCTATCCCGCCGGCCCCAGCACCTTTATTTGTTTATTAACTCATTTTTATGGCCGGCTCAGCCCGCCCCGAGGGCAGGGCTAGAGCAGCATGTGGTGCCAGGGATCGAACCGAGGTCCCTGAAGCTGCCCAAGCTTTCTCAAGCAGGCACTTTAGACCACTAAGCCATCCCGCTGGGCCCCGTAACTTGATATTTAAAAAGGGATACAGAGTCCAGGAAAATTTCATTTGTTTTCAGATGGAAAAACCTACATAATACTTTTAAGGCACACAAAAATATCTTTAGCAAATTTGAAAATACATAAAGTAAAATCAGTGGGTTAATGTTTGCTAAATATCCCAGATCCCCTGAGATTGCAAGACAGAGTAGGTGCAAAACAACTTGTGTATGTTGTAACAAAGTTACATTTTCTAGATGTCGAAACAGAATTTAATTAAGGAGAAAGAATGAGTATGATATTGGTTGTGGAGTTAAAGAATAAAGTTGTGCCTGGAGAGTTGGTACATGCCTGCAATCTCAGCACTTGGGAGGCTGAGTCATGAGGTCTGCTGTGAGCCTGAGGTACTACTCAGCAGCTACAAACTAAGTTCAAGGTGCGAGTCTGTCTCAGAAAGAGAGAGAGAGAGCGAGTTGCTTGAAGATTCCTTGTGTTTTTGTACTGAATCCAAGTCACAATGATCCATGACAATTATTAAGACATTTGCAATTTGTATTTCAAACAATTCTTCAATAAGAAGAGTACTGGATCAGGGGGGAAAAAGCATCAAATATTAATAATAAGTACTACTGAAGGATATTTGAGGACAAAAAAGAAAAATAAACAAGATATTAATTCCTAAATTTCTTTCCAAACACTAGTGCTGTATAAATTCATGAAAACCCCATAGAAGTGAGTTTCTCACTTCTGAGAAAGGAGCCCCGGCAGGCATACATTTGGAAAGGTCCAGTTAATTGCCTCGGAGTTCCTCCAGGCCAAGAGCAGTAAATCAGTGAACATTTGGGTAGGGACAGCAGTGCCAATTCCCTTTGGCTATAAAAAGTTTATTAGAGTGGACAATTTAAATGCTTTTCATCCAAAAGCATCTATGATTCACAGAGTATATGCTTTGTATTACAGTGCTACGTATCCTACTGATCTGTATTCACTACTGAACTCTATGTATGTTCAAACATCAGTAAATTTTATTAACTTTTCTTTAGTTTAAAAATATTCGCTAATTTCTTATACATAATATATGCTTACGGCCTAAAAGCACAAATACATTTGCAAGAAAAAATTGTTTGCTTAAGAAAAAAGTGCACCTTGAAAAGAGAAAGTATCCCCATAATACCAGAAAAAGCTTTTTTTTTTTTTTTGCTGGAGGACTGAAATGAAAAAATAACTGAATGTATCAGATTTAATGCATGCCCTCGGGAAAACCTAACACTTTCATAGATAACTGAGAAAAATCTAAGAGAAAGAGCTCAAAGTGGCCCTGAAGGAGTTTATAGACTTGTTCTCTTTCACTGACAAGTTTTTTAAAAAGGAAATGTTATCTATACAATATAGAATTTGTATGCAATGAAATATCACTGTAGTGGTCACACAAATATCATATGTAACAGAGTAATCATACAGGTAAGATGCAGCCCTCAGCCTGGAAATGATCCCTACTGTTTGAACCACACAAAAAATTCATAAAAATAACACTGAAATATTTGTATTTTTCACCACAGATAAACATGAAATAAACATTAAATTTTATATTAATATTCTAGCAATGTGATGAGAAAATAACACAGCCTATGAAGCTCATATACCAGAATGTATATTCTCCTAATTCTGGAGGCTGAATGCTTAAGAACGATGTTCTTACAGTACTCTTTTTCTGAAGTACCACTGCTGGATTTATATATGGCTATTATTTTTCTTCTTTACATGGTCTTATCTTTACATGTCCATCATAGATGTCCCTGTTCTGTGAAAGACGCTACAGACATTTTCTAGTTCTCACCCTGCAGGCCAAAGCTTGATTTAGCTTCTTTAATGTTCTATTTGCACAAAGGGTCATATAATTTAGTGTTCACTTCTATGACTTCGTTTAACTGCCATCACCATTCCACAGGCCTCATTCTGAAACATGTGTGCATTCATAAGTGCTGGAGAGTGTATTTAAACATGAGGATTTTCAAGAGGCTGAACCCTCTACTTCGTTATAGCTATAATTCAAGTAACTGTGAAAACTGTCAACATTCACTGTATAGTATGATAACAATCTTAGGGTTTCTTTAAATAACAATCTGGGTTAAATGTTTCCGTTAACAAAAAGACAACTGGAAAATTAATATTGAATTAAATTCATTTACTTTGATATATGTTTAAAAATTTGGGAACCATTGGGTTGGGCAAATGAGCTGATATGGGGCATCCTGTCTGTGGCAGCCTGTTCTGGTGTAGGACATACATTTTTAGAATGGCAACTACACTCATATCTGGTCCTTTTGATTCCTCTGAATTTTTCTTATGTAAGTTGTGGTGGGTGAATTGCCAGCTTTTGGTGAGCTTGTAACTCAGAACTGGGTGCTGAGTGTGGAAGGTCTACTTGAAAATTCTTGCTAAGGATAGAAAAAGGAGAACTGGGAGAGAGAGAGAGAGAGAGAGAGAGAGAGAGAGAGAGAGAGAGAGAGAGAGAGAGAGAGAGAGAGAGAGAGAGAG
>PVJA010009909.1:0-17883 GCA_004027025.1 Myocastor coypus
CTGGGGTGCACTGAGACATGATTGAGACTGGGCATGGTAATATGTGCCTGTAACCAGCCTGGGAGGCTGAAAACAGGAGAATCACTACGAGTCTGATCTATTCTGTACTAAATAAATTAAAAAAAGAAAAGAAAAAAAGTTAAGACATGCCAATGACATGGATCAATAAGATCTCATAAAGTGTATAAGACAGTACATTGCTAAACATCACTTTCCAAAACAATTTAACAGCTGAGCACAGTGGCACCCACCTCTAACCTCAGGACTCTGGGAGACTGATGCAGGAGGATCACATGTTCAAACCCAGTAGAGGCAACTTAGTGAGATCCTGTCTCAAAATAAAAAAAATAAAAATGGTGTGGAGTTTTAACTCATACCAAGGCTCTGGATTAGATCTCCAGCATTGTAAATAAATAAATAAATAAATAGCTATGTGATATAGCATGATATTCAATAAACTCTTTAATCCAACAATTCTATTCCCAGGTATTCATCATTCTTTATCACTCCAGCCCATCCCCCCAAAAAACGATTTTCAGCTATGCCTCAGGAGACAGGAATAAGAATCTTAACCGTATAACTGATTATAAAAGCATAAATATTAGAATTCGTCTGTGCCCATCAAGGGAAGAATGGCTATACTCAGGGTGGTATATTCAATATTATGAAATATTTTACAGCAATGGAAATAGACTATAGTTAGGAATAATATAGAGAAAAGTATAGTGACATAATAAATGAAAAAAACACAAGCCTCACAGCATATGCAGCATGTTGAAATATGTTTCTTTAAAGTCAAATGCAAGCAAAACTAAAATAATGTACTTTTAAGACCCATAAGTATGCACATGTGTGCAAACACACACAGATAGATGTTAAAATATACTTTAAAATCTTTACAGTTTTTTAAAACAAGAGATAGGCTTCCCTAAAGACTAGATGCAGGATGTCTGTGAGGGTAGGCAATGGATAGTACAGCAAAGGGGTACTTAGGTAGATGTAAACTGTTGGTATTTTCCTCTTTCTTTGAGTGCTATGTGTTATGTTCTTAGTAATGAGAAATATTAAAAGGCATACATACTACTGAAGATTGTATGCTATGAACTAAGGATTATGATTCATCCAATTCTAGATGTCTAGATGTAAGCAGAAAATGTATTAGTAATAGCAAATATCTGCATGCCTACCACATTTCAGGTATTGTTCCTAAGGTCTTATAATATTTTAACCCATTTAATCTTCTCAGTGAGGATATTTTATGATTATTCTCACTTTATAGATGAGAAAAACAAAGCCTAGAGAGGTTAGTAATAACTCTTCTGAGGTTCACTGCTGTGCTGGGATTTAATTCAGGCTAGATGATTCTAGAGTCTGAGTCTATGCTCTTAATCATGTTTAAATAAATGAAAATTAATTATATTAGTGCTCAGAATGATAGCACAATGCTTTCTATAACAATATTAACAGAAACACATATATAGCTTTGCAAGTACAGTAAATACCACTAAATTATACACTTTAAATGAGTGAATTTTATGCTATGTAAGTTATATTCATCAATAAAGCTATTTTTAAAGACCTTATAAACTACAACTGCCACTCTATCAGGCAAATTGGACCCGTTAATTATTATTATTATTTGAGACAGAGACTGGCTGTATAGTTTAGGCTGGTCTTGAACTTACTACAGAGCCCAGGTCTTCTGAGTGCTGGGATTATAGGTATGTGCCCAACTATTTTCTTTTATGTTTATTTATTTTGCAAATTGGGCTTCTAAGTGACTGTGTGCTTTTTTAGAAATTTAATATATGCTGATGAGTAAAATATACACTTTGCTGTAATCCAAGCAAAACAAACCTCACTGTCAAGAGATGGATCACTTTTTTTTTTTTTTTTTTTTTGTCTTTTTGAGACAGGGTCTCATTATGCAGTTAAGGCTGGCCTTGAGCTCACTTTTGTAGCCCAGGCTGGTCTCGAACTCGCACCAATTCTCCTGCCTCAGCCTCCCAAGTGCTGGGATTACAGGCATGAGCCACCACGCCCAGCGAAGAGATGGATCACTTTATGAAGGACATAAAACAGAAAATTTTAATCTATTATTATGAGTAGGAAAAATGTCCAATTCCAAGCTTTACTCTTGCTGCATCTGCCAAGAACAGCTCCCAGGTCCCAAGATAAATTTCACACTATGATCATAATTGTCTGTGTGTTTTAGGGATACATACAGTAAAAGGAAGAATAAGGGTAGAAACAGCATTTGATTAAAAACAGACTGATATTTTAAAAAGTGTGCAATCATCTATGTGTACAACTTTTGCTTTTCAGTTGCTTTTCTCCTATTGCTGAGACAAATATCTGACACCAGAAATAAGGAAGGGAAGGTTTATTTAGCTCATTTAGGTTTCAGTCCATATAAAGCTGGCTTCAAGGAAGACTGGCACATGGCAGAGAGCAGCAGTTCATGGTAGCAGAATGCAGCAAAACAGCAAGAGCAAAAGGGAGGAGAAACAGCAACAATGGCCACAGAGAACAAGTCTCTGTCTCCTTTATGTTGCATTAAGGCTGTTGGCCCTAGGCTGGGGGTAGCACTCATACCCATAATCCCAGGGTATCATGAGTTAATCACAAATGCTGGAAGTCCGCCCCATACTTGCATGAGGCTTTGAGGGGACAACCAGATATAAGCCATAACGAATCTATAACTAATTTTAAGTGAGTTTGAAGAGGTAATAGACAAAGCTAGTTGTGCCTATGGGGCTATGTCCTTAGGCCTTCAAGTGGTAGAGACGTGAGGGAGCCACACTGATGCCAATGGACTACAGGTTTTCCTCAACATTCTTTCTTGTTGTTTTTGGTAGGGTACACAATGGACAGAATAAACAATATGCAGTATGATGATGAGGGGCTCTTTTGATAGTGTATCTGCTTTTATTACCATTGAAAGATTCTCTTCATTCAAGTCAGCTATCTTCATAAGTCTGGCTGCTGATCGCAAGGACACAAGAAGAAACTTTGGACTGCACCTCACCGACTTCATCACCACCAAAACAACATCCACCTGATCCTCTAAATGTGTGGCAGTCAATTGGTGGCATGCATGACACTTACCAGCTGGTTGTTATTACTGAAAGCTGGAAGAGGTTTGCCCTCACTGCTCTACACTATAGATCACTGTTATCCTTCCTGGCCTCTCCAGAGCACATGGACAGACAGGCTGCTAAGCAGCTTCATGAATACAAGAAATATTAGTTGAATAAGGTACAGAAAGGAAAAGAAAGCAAGTAAATCACTTATTTTAACTAGATGGATCCAACATTTTATGCTATTATTCTGTTCTAGCATGGACATACACATATATCATAGGCTACATTAATGTTCCTGGTAATGACCTTTCCTGTAACTGTATTAAATTCACCAGTCCTCTTGGCTCCAGGGAGGCTACCAGTTCCCTTAGGCAGACTTCTTAACCATTATGGTTGTGTTTGGTACCTTCCATAACACTCCCAGGTACTCTCAAGTGTCAAGCCAGGAAGCCTGGCAGGCCTCAAGTAGTGCCTGTTTAGCTCCCTGAATTTCCTTTCTCAACTTCTTTCTTCCCTCAGAGCCTTGTTGGGGTTTGGGGAACTATACTCACTGGTCTTCACCTTTTCTTTCTTTCTTTCTTTGTTTCTTTCTTTCTTTTTTTTTTTTTTTTTTTTTTTTTTTTTTTTTTTTTTTTTTTTTTTTTTTTTTTTTTTTTTTTTTTTTTGTCTTTTTGAGACAGGGTCTCACTATGCAGTTCAGGCTGGCCTTGAGCTCACTTTTGTAGCCCAGGCTGGTCTTGAACTCGCACCAATCCTCTTGCCTCAGCCTCCCAAGTGCTGGGATTACAGGCGTGAGCCACCATGCCCGGCTTCTTTCTTTCTTTCTTATGGCCGGCTCAGCCTGCCCTGGGGGTGGGGCTGGTGCAGCATGTGGTGCCAGGACTGAACCGCAGTCCCTGCAGTTTCCTAAGCTTGCCTAAGCAGGTGCTTTAGACCACTGAGCCTTCTCAGTAGTCCTTCACCTTTTCTTTTGATCAGTGAGTGACCTGCACAGATCAATTTAAGCCAAAAATAGTCACTTTGTAGTCTAGTTTGTTTGGATTGGCTAAAGATTGAATAAGGTAATCAGATAAAGGTTTAATTTTAATTTATTTTTGCGTAGTATGCACTTATATAACCTTGAAGAAGCCTAGGATCTGCTGTAAAGCTTTTAATTTTAATTATTTTATTTTATTTATTTTTCTTGCATGGTATTATTTTTAAAATTTGTTTATTATGTTTTTAAGGGTAAAAATAGCAGAAAAAAAGAAAAAAAAACAGTATAGATCAACAGACATAGGTATGTAAGACTGATCAAACAACACTAACACTTTCAATAAACAATTTTTTTAACTTTCAATTGGATTTTGAATTTCAGTCACTCTTCTAAAATAAAGCTTTTTATTTTATAGTTTTACAATTGTGTTCTATCTCCTAATGCCCAGATTTTTATCTTTCAATATCATTTCCCACTAAAAAGAAACCAGAACTCCTTGGAGGAATGGCAGATTCCATGCCTGAGGCAGGAAGTAGATCAGATAAGCTTGGAACAAAATAACAGCAAGGGAGAGTGGGAAGAGAAATGCAGATCGAAACAAGATTAACGTGATCTGATAATTGTTGAAACTGGATGTTTGGGATAGGGGAATTCTTTCTTTCTTTCTTTCTTTCTTTCTTTCTTTCTTTCTTTCTTTCTTTCTTTTTTGTGGTAGCGGGGATTGAACTCAGGACCCGGTGCTTGCCAGGCAAGCACTTAGTCCACTGAGCTATCTTCCTGGCCCCTTGGGGAGTTCTTTATTGTACTGTACTTTTGTATTTTAAAAAATTCCATGAAAATAGTTATAAAAGCTAAAAATACAATTTTTTTTTAATTCAAAGAGTAACAGCATATGAAGGGTAAAAGGTTTCCTTCAGTGTGTACTACTTTCATTCTAGATCCTTAGGCTGTCTCCTAAAGGTAATTCTAGCAACCAGCCATTTTCATGTGGCCAAATAAAATTTCTATAAAAATATAAAAAGTAGGGGCCCTGCAGGATGGCTCAGTGGTCTAAAGCACCTGCAGGTGGCTGCAGGGACCGCGGTTCGATCCCCAGCACCACATGCTGCGCCAGCCCTGCTCTTAGGGCAGGCTGAGCTGGCCATAAAAAATAAATAAACAGGGGCCCGGCAGGATGGCTCAGTGGTCTAAAGCGCCTGCTTGGGAAAGCTTGGGCAGCTTCAGGGACAGCGATTTGATCCCCTGACACCATACCCTGTGCCAGCCCTGCCCTCAGGGCGGGCTGTGCCGGCCATAAAAAATGAGTGAATAAACAAAGGTTCTGAAACAAGAAAAAAACAAATAAAAAATAAAATAATAAATAAAAATAAATAAAAAAATAAAAATAAACAAACAAAAGTTCTGAAACAAGAAAAAAAAATAAAAAAACTCTTAAAAATATAAAAGGTATACGTGCCTATACATTTATGTGATCCACACAATTTTTAAAAATATAATTGTGTCATATCAAACATATGCTGATTTATAGTTTTGTTTTTGGAGCCTAGACGGGAGGACGGGTGGACAGAGACTGAATTATCTCACTGAGCTTCAACTCCAACCTTTAAAAAAACAAATAACATACTACGACTTACACTCACAGGGTGTTCCTAAGTCGTTGCTTTCCCAGGCTGAGCGCGAACCTGCAATCCTCATTACTCAGCTTCCCAGAGTATTAGTGCTGGGGAGAGGTATCATATAATAAAAGCAAATTTGTCGGTATTGCGGTATTGCATTCGATGCAATTTTATAGACTACAAAATCCGCACCTCCTCCCTACAGGAAAGAGGACGCTCAGAGCAGTCGGCGAAGCCTCGCAGTTCAGGCTGCACCGTGGGCCGCAGGTGAAAGTGTTACTCGTCCTCTAGGTTACCCTGGGGACTCGGCACCACCCCGGGCGTCTCCGTGACCTGGGGCTGTGAACCCCGAGCTCCCGCCCCCATCTCCACTCCCAGACTCGCGAGGTGGCCAGAGGGACTGAGACGGCGTTGGCTGGACACACAGAGACAGCTTCCTGAGGGAATCTAGGACCTCTTGCGCCACCGGCAGGAAGGTGGACGAGCCGGAAGTTTCAAGATCCCAACGCCCCAGCACAACTAAGAACGCCACAGGACCAAAGATATTTGAGAGAACGCCGAAAGCGCGGGGAGGCGGGCCTGCCTCGCTGTCACCATCTCGCGACACTTTCAGTGACGTCACAGAATGAGCACGCGTTCTAGGCTTTCACCTTCACTCAGTATGTGCCTACCCCTTTAAGCAAGTGATGGACAGTTACTTCAGCCTATCAACTTCCTCTTCTACCTCCAATCAGATTTAAACTTCTTTCAGCCGCCGGAGAAGTTGGAAGAAAGGAGTCAAAAGAGAAGGAGCCCGCGCGCTAAAGCTCTCAGGCTCTCGTAAGGTCGGTGTGAGCTAAGTGGTAAAGAAAGAAAAGGCCAGAACCGATGGCCCAACTTCCCAAAGAGTCGATTACAGGACTGGGTCACAAACCAATGAAAGGGATGAGGAGGTGGGATCGCTGCCCTCGCTGTGCAAGAAGTACCGTTACAGGGCAGACTTTTTGTCCAATCAACGCCTCCGGACTTTGGGTCAGGTGGTCGTAAAGTGCGAGGGGAGGAGCTACAGCCTGGCGCGAGGAACCGTTAAGATAGACAATGAATCTAGCCAATGAGGTCCTCTGATTCGGGAGCAGGGCACCCAATAAAAGTGGCTGGGCGGGCGCCTTCCCCGAGCGCGGGGAGATGTAAAGACAGACAAATACTTTTCCCAATGAGACTGTGGAAGAGCAAGCTAATTGACCAATGAGGTCTGCGGGGCGGGATCCTTTGCCGCGGCGGAGTCCAAGATGGCGGCGTGCGGTTCCGCTGTGTGAAACGAGCGCGGGGCAGCGGGTTAGTCAGCTCCGCGGAGACGACCTCCGGCGACCCGCGACAATGAAAGGAAAAGAGCGCTCGCCAGTCAAACCCAAACGCTCCCGTGGTGGTGACGATTCCACTTCTCGCGGGGAACGGAGCAAGAAGTTAGGCTCTGGTGGCAGCAATGGGAGCAGTAGCGGGAAGACGGACAGCGGGTCGCGGCGGAGCCTTCACCTGGACAAGTCCAGCAGCCGAGGTGGCAGCCGCGAGTATGACACTGGTGGGGGCAGCTCCAGTAGTCGCTTGCATAGTTACAGCTCCCCAAGCACCAAAAATTCCTCGGGCGGGGGCGAGTCGCGCAGCAGCTCCCGGGGTGGAGGCGGGGAGTCACGGTCTTCGGGGGCCGCCTCCTCTGCTCCTGGCGGGGACGGCGGCGAGTACAAGACTCTGAAAATAAGCGAGTTGGGGTCCCAGCTGAGTGATGAAGCGGTGGAGGACGGATTGTTTCACGAGTTCAAACGCTTCGGTGATGTAAGTGTCAAAATCAGTCATCTCTCAGGTTCTGGCAGCGGGGACGAACGGGTAGCCTTTGTGAACTTCCGGCGGCCAGAGGACGCGCGGGCGGCCAAGCATGCCAGAGGCCGCCTGGTGCTCTATGACCGGCCCCTGAAGATAGAAGCTGTATATGTGAGCCGGCGCCGCAGCCGCTCCCCTTTAGACAAAGATACATATCCTCCGTCAGCCAGCGTGGTCGGGGCCTCTGTGGGTGGTCACCGGCATCCTCCTGGAGGAGGCGGTGGAGGCCAGAGATCACTGTCCCCTGGCGGTGCCGCGTTGGGATACAGGGACTACCGGTTGCAGCAATTGGCTCTTGGCCGCCTGCCCCCACCTCCGCCACCATTGCCCCGGGAGCTGGAGCGAGAACGTGATTACCCCTTCTATGAGAGAGTGCGCCCGGCGTACAGTCTTGAGTCAAGGGTGGGAACTGGAGCGAGTGCTGCTCCTTTCCGAGAAGTGGATGAGATTTCACCAGAGGATGATCAGCGGGCTAACCGGACGCTTTTCTTGGGCAACCTAGATATTACTGTGACCGAGAATGATCTAAGAAGGGCTTTTGATCGCTTTGGAGTCATTACAGAAGTAGATATCAAGAGGCCTTCTCGAGGCCAGACCAGTACCTATGGCTTTCTCAAATTTGAGAACCTAGATATGTCTCACCGGGCCAAACTAGCAATGTCTGGTAAGATCATAATTCGGAATCCTATCAAAATTGGTTATGGTAAAGCTACACCTACTACCCGCCTTTGGGTAGGTGGCTTGGGACCCTGGGTGCCACTTGCTGCTTTGGCACGAGAATTTGACCGATTTGGCACCATACGCACGATAGACTACCGGAAAGGTGATAGTTGGGCATATATCCAGTATGAAAGCTTGGATGCAGCTCATGCAGCCTGGACCCATATGCGGGGATTCCCACTTGGTGGCCCAGACCGTCGCCTTCGAGTAGACTTTGCAGACACAGAACATCGTTACCAGCAGCAGTATCTGCAGCCTCTGCCTTTGACTCATTATGAACTGGTGACAGATGCTTTTGGACATCGGGCACCTGATCCCTTGAGGGGTGCTCGGGATAGAACACCACCTCCATTATACAGAGATCGTGACAGGGACCTTTATCCTGATTCAGACTGGGTGCCACCCCTACCCCCAGTCCGAGAGCGTAGCACTCGGACTGCTGCTACTGCTGTGACTGCTTATGAGTCACTGGATAGCTTGGATAGAAGGCGGGATGGCTGGTCCTTGGACCGGGATAGAGGTGATAGAGATCTTCCCAGTAGCAGAGATCAGCCTAGAAAGCGGCGGTTGCCTGAGGAGAGCGGTATACGGCATCTGGATAGGTCCCCTGAGAGTGACCGACCACGAAAACGTCACTGTGCACCTTCTCCGGATCGTAGTCCAGAACTGAGCAGTAGCCGGGATCGTTACAATAGTGACAATGATCGATCTTCCCGTCTTCTTCTCTTGGAAAGGCCCTCTCCAGTCAGAGACAGACGAAGTAGTTTGGAGAAGAGCCAGGGTGACAAGCGAGACCGGAAAAACTCTGCATCAGCTGAACGGGATAGGAAGCACCGGACAGCTGCTCCCACTGAGGGAAAAAGCCCTCTGAAAAAAGAGGACCGGTCTGATGGGAGTGTGCCCAGTGCCAGCTCTGCTTCGTCGAAGCTGAAATCCCCTTCCCAGAAGCAGGATGGGGGATCAGCTCCTGCTGCAACAGCCTCTCCCAAACTCTGTTTGGCCTGGCAGGGCATGCTTCTACTGAAGAACAGCAACTTTCCTTCCAACATGCATCTGTTACAGGGTGACCTGCAAGTGGCTAGCAGTCTTCTTGTGGAAGGTTCAACTGGAGGCAAAGTAGCCCAGCTCAAGATCACACAGCGTCTTCGTTTGGACCAGCCCAAGTTGGATGAAGTAACTCGACGTATCAAAGTGGCAGGGCCCAATGGCTATGCTATTCTTCTGGCTGTACCTGGAAGTTCTGACAGCAGATCCTCCTCTTCCTCAGCCACATCAGACACTGCCACTTCTACTCAGAGGCCGCTTAGGAACCTTGTGTCCTATTTAAAGCAAAAGCAGGCAGCTGGAGTGATCAGCCTCCCTGTTGGAGGCAACAAAGACAAGGAAAACACCGGGGTCCTTCATGCCTTCCCACCTTGTGAGTTCTCCCAGCAGTTCCTGGATTCCCCTGCCAAGGCACTGGCCAAATCTGAAGAAGATTACCTGGTCATGATCATTGTCCGTGGTGCGTCCTAAAGTCCATGTGTAATTTGTATTTACTACTTTGACATGCTTTCTGTTTTGTGATGTGTAATGGGATACAGCATCAGATAAAAAAAATTTTTTGTTGTTTAGTTGTAGCCTTTTTATATTTTTATAAACTTCTTTAAAACAAATGAGAACAGTTTAGAAGTTAAATGAAAAAGAAATGTTAAGATAGGAAAATGGATTTAAGAGTTCCTATTTTAAATGATTTTTTTTCCTTAACCCTGAGCTTGAAAAATCCTCAGTTACAAAACCAAAAGTCTGAAAAATCAGAATTTGAGCAAAACATCTTCTGACTATGTAAAGAAATATTAATGTGGCTTCACTGATGTATAGGTAAATAATGTTTATCTAAAACATTACTTTTGTGATTGAAATGATCAGGGATCTCAAATATACAGAAATTGTTTAGCAGAATAATTACTTTAATCAGGGATTTGAATATTTCTCTTAAAAATATAGGAGGAGAATTGGATTTACCTGCATTTTTATCATTAGCTCTTGAGTTTTGTATCCCATATGTGCACTTTTGGTTTGTAGTTGTAACTGGTAAAAATTGAGGACTGTGTTACAAGCCTTTTATGTCTTATGCATAGATTAGTACTCAAGAAAGTAGGTGCTTATAAAATCAAAATTCTTAGTCAGATGTAGGTGTGGTGGTGTTTTATTGACTTTCAGAGGCACAGCAGGTATAGTTAAATTGTGCATATTTTGAGACTTGAGTATTCTTTATCAAATTTTTTTATCCATTCAAATTTCTGATTTCAGTAATAAAAAAGTTGGCTTTAGACTCTTGTTTCAGTGGGCATTAATCAGCCATATCTGGATTGCAGAATTTTTTTTTAAAAAATCAGTGTAAAATACCTTTGATACACTTTTTAAAAAACTTGCTGGTATTTTTATTTTCATATTTAAATAGCAGTGGTAACATTACATTATTGGAAATGTTTTGAATGTTTTTGAGATTTCATGCTTAATATTTTCACTGTTACCAGCCATTGAGATTTGAAATGTCAGTGTAGTAAAATCCTTTTTTATTATTTGCCCAGATACCTGTAATTATTATAAATTATCCCACCCACAGTTGTTTTGGTTGGTTTTAATTTTTGAAATTTTGTTGTTTGAGGTGTGTTTTTTTTTTTTTTTTAATCCCCAGAGTTGAAAATGATGACTTGGTTTTTTTTAAGCAAGGACTTGCGCTGTTTTACAGTAATGCTTCATTTTTGTTTTATTTTTACTTCCTTCTCTGCCACCACCCCTGATTCCTCAGGTCACTAGTAAGTATATTTTTCTCCCTTGATATAATTGGTGAGGACTTTAGGCCCTTCATATTTAGGTATGTTAGGAATTTTGGAACCTTCTGGATCACTATCAGTGTTTTTCTGTGAAAGTGGTTTATTCAAAGCGTGGAAGAACTCAGTAACATTTCTTTCTGTTATCAAAGCTCATAGTTTGAAATAGCACCAATAATAACCCAGGGTAATGTCATGTAATTTTTATTTCCATTATGACAGGTATCATGCATGTTAGCATGAAAACACTCATTACTACTGTGTCATACTTTTAGGTTTTCTTTATGCATTTATACGTTTTCTTGTAAAATTTGGAGGTTTTTTCTTTCCATTTTTAAACTGGAAAAAGTAGCCATTTTGAGAGGAGGAGAGTACTAGACTATGAGCACAAAGCTTCTTAGTAGGCCTACAACCAAGACTTTGGGTGCCTTGTGTTTCTAAAAGGCAATGTTTTGGTGTAGAGTAGAAGCAATTTAGAAACTAAACCAAGTATGGAGTCTGCATCCATGGGTCAAAGTACAGTTGTAGCTAGATACATTTTTCCAGTTTAAATAATTTCACGAACCATTAACTTGAATATCTTTTGATAAGTTTAGACAAATGATTTTACTCTCACAGAGTGAAGTCCATGGCATCTAATTTTACTATAAATCAAAAATGTGTGTAGGTTTTCTCTTTTTGTTTTGTTTTGCACTTCAGCTGGTGTGGTAGGTTATTGACAAGCACTGTGGTTTTTGCTCCATGTTTATTTGAATCCTTATCTGACATTGTTGCTTTTGTTATACCTGGGCAATTTGTTCTTCAATGTTTTTGAAACAGTGGCTTGATACCATTTCTAAGTGTATGTATTATAAAAAACCATCAACGTTTTGTTTGGTACTTACCTACAGAATACCCTTACTCAGATGAATCTCTTACTTGTGTTGCCCATTCTGGGTTCAGGTTCAGAATATTTCTAAATTATCGACTAGAACTTTCACAATTTGAATGAAAGCAAAAATCTAAAACTGGTTCCTAATACTCAGAATTTCATAAAATCAGCACTAGATGTTTTAGTAGCATCCAAATCTTTTTTTTCTTGCATTACTTTAGTGAAACTGATTTTTTTTTTAACTCAGTCAAAATGAAGGGACAGAATTTCTGTAGTGTTTGATTAAATTGTTATGTATTACTGGTAAAGATAATTAAAACTTTTAAGACCACAATTTCAAAAGTTATGGAAAATTAAGCACACAGCTCCTCTCATAATTCTGCTTAGTTGTTTTGGTAATATTTGTTAATTGTAATTGAAATTAATGTAAAGAATTTTTCACATGAAAACTTAAATTTTTGGTTTAGGATGACTATGAACTGAGACTAGTGTTTTCCTTTAGGGATCACATCTTTAAAATGTCCATCCTCTGGCTGGCATACGCTTTTGTCAAGTTTTGAAGGTAACATACTCTCTCCTTAACTCAAATGATTTGATGTATAGCAATTGAAAGATGTTTTTCAGGGTCAGTCATTTTGACTTATTTAAAAACTTTTATGAGCAAGTGTTCACTGATTGAACTATTCTTTTTTCCTGAAAATTTAAGTCTACTTTTAATATTAAGGAATTGAAATTGCTCATTTTACAGGCACAGCTTGAACTATTTAGGTGCATATAGAAATCATTCAGCAAACTGTGGTAATAGAATTAGGAAATTTTAATAACCTTTTATGTGACAATAGCTTTTGGAGAGAATTTCTGGACTTTTCAGTCTATGTTACAGTGTCTGATTTTGAGATGAAAATTAGGTATGAGAGCAAGAAAAATAGAACTGACCCTGTTAATATTCTGGTTCTAATGATGTCCCTTATAGGGCAAAGTGATTTCAGGTAACTACAGTGAAATGTTAAACTTAATGAAGTGTTAATGTGTGCTACTTAAAACAGTTAAAAAGTCAAAGTCTTGGAGTGTTTTTTTACTGCTTAGCAATTGTATGGTATTTTCTTAATAGAAAATAACAGCTGCCGTCTTTGATAACATAGATGAAGGTGGATTTTTGAATGACTTTGTATCTTGACCATTTCCTATAATAATGGAGTAGTAGTCTGTTACTCCATGTAAATTAGAGAATGGAAGTAGAGAGGCTAAAAGTTTAAATTCCACCTTTTATATTTTTAGTTTTTAAGTTATATTTAAGAGATTGGTTGATTGTAAACTTGTTTTTGAAAATATTTGCCATGTTTTACTCAGTTGTATAGGATAAAAGATATTTTCAGTCCTATAATCCTCAGTTGCAATCGTTAAAAAAATGCCTGTTCTACTTCCATATAGTAAATTCATTTCAAGGTTTGTGCCAGTGGGTATTATTGGTGCTTTTTAAAGTCAAGATGGACTATCCAGAAAGGTCTTGTTAATATTATGTTCATCTATAATGCATAGGGGAAAGATATGTATATATATATTTTTTAATATTGTAAACATTTGTACTGAATAACCTTTTTTTCCCCCCGCAAGCAAAACTGGTGAACAGCGGATGAAGATACAAGCTCTTATGGACCTTTTTGAAGAGAAGTTGTAGCTTATGTGGAGTTTACATGGGCCTCTGATGGAAGAAAGCTAATCTGTTTAGTATTTGTGCATTTTACTAAAATGGCAGCTTAACGTTGTGTATCTGCTATTGTGATGCCAATGCCGGTGTTTTAAGTGGAAAAAAATGACCTCTTTGCTTTGTGCTGTGTACACAAGATTTCTGGAAAAGTAAAGAAAAACCCTTTTTATGGCTCACACAGCTTAAAAGTAGCTGTCACTCAAACGTGCGCTCACAGTTGAGCTGCTTTTGTTTTATTCTAAATAAATTGTTTCTTTTGAGGAAAATGTTTTTCTGCCTGGAAGTGAATTGACGGCAAACCTTGACCCCTTTGTTTGCAGCCGAGGGGGTACTTGTTGCTGCTCAGATCGTGTATGTCTTGAGCAAGAAGCAGGGAGACCATCAATTTCATTTTGACTATCTCGGTGTGTCAATTCTGAAGGATCACTAGTGTTACCGTGGCCCCCTTTGTTTGCAGTGAAGGGGATCCTTTGCTTCTCAGTCCTCAACGTGATGAGGAAATGGTGCTGTTGGCTGGCACACAAGAAGCCGGGGCAAGCACCTTAAACCTCACCACAGTGCACGAGTCGGGGGCTTTGCTGGTTTGAAGAGCTGGAGTTGCTGAATTTAAGTTTTGATTTGTTTTGTTCACCCATCACGTTTGGCTTTAGTTTCATTTTTAATTTGAAGAAAAGTTTGAAATTGCTTTACCTTGCACTTTTAACATTTGCACCAAATTGCCAAAAGAAGGAGAAATACTCTGTTTGCTTTTTAAATGTTAATGATGATGTTAATAAAGCCTTTCCTGACACATTTGAGGAGCTCCTCCGTCTCCAGGGGCTTCTTACCAGAGTTATGCATTGATGGGTTTAGTTCTGAATGGATGAAGAGTTCCTGAGAGCTAGCGTTTGTAATTAGAACCATTACTTGGTATCTGTGCCTTATTTGACCTGTGGTTCCACATGCCTTGGATGTGCATGCACCGTGACGGTTTCATAGGTATGAACGCACACTCAGGCCTGGTCACCTCGGTTGGTAGTACAGATTGTGAGGAAAAAAATGGAGGCATCCTTAAGGAGGAGAAAGTGTTTGCCTTTAGTTCCTGCATTATCCTGTACAGGGGCTCTTGAGCTTTGGAAGCCTGTTCCCAGTACAGGAAAACAACTCCCCTGTTTGCAGCAGGAGACTTCGGTGCACAATGACAACGCTGGAGTACAAGAGGAGGCCAGCAGTTCTGCACCATTGGCTTCAGACACCATGGTTGTTTGCCAGTTTTAAACTAAACTAGTTGCAGACGAAGACCACCTTGAAATGCAGGCTTGTTGGGCTTGTTTTGAATTTTAACCTCGGATGGAAGAGCCTTAGTGCTGTCTGTCTCCATGTACGGGATTGATGATTGCTAGGCAACAGGTGATTATCAACCAAGGATGCCACGCTTATACTCTGCAAGGTGGTGTTCCAGTGGCAAACAGCTGTATAAACTTGTAAACAGGTAAGAGGGTTTTTAGAGGTCAAAAATGCATTATAATAGGGTGAGGGCTTCTTAACGTTTCAAGTGTGTTTCTCTGGTTGGAAGTCTAATAGACATTCTGTTGCCATTACTAGCTTTGTTCTGTCACCAAGATATATTTATAAAATTTTAGGCCAGAATGTTTATGTAACTATATTTTGTTCTTTAGTTTTAGTATTTGAAAAAGTCTTAACGTGGAAGTCTAAATTTTTAAATTGCAGTTACAAATTTGGGAACTAGTGCTTTGATGCCCTTTAAAATGTTAGATATTTTTCATTAATCTTAGCCTTTGTCTTTTGTTATGATTTAATGGTGCAGGAGGACTTCCTGCTATGAACACTTTCATTCACAAACATTTCTAAATTTGAAATTTAAGTATTATGGTATCTAACAATAACAAAGAAAGTGTGCTACTCATCCGATTGGGAATAATGGATATTAGCCAAAATGTTTTTTCTTATGAAGAGATCACTCATAAAATTAGGAAACTACAACTTTAGGTAAATGAATAGACAGTTTGAAAAAAGTCTGACTTGTCTGCTTTTTAGTATTTTTATTCTCTAGTTAATCCTACCAGCCTTCTGAACCTCCTCCCACATTAATCGAGTGTGGGACTCTTGACAGCTTCCCACCGCTTAATTTTTATGATATATAATACAGCTTAGGTTTCCTTGCTTTGTATGAAATGGGATAAAAGATTCTGAATAGGCTATTTTCTTTTCATCTCTTCCAGAAGCCTTAAAGAATCTGGTAACTATAGTAGCTGATCTGTACAAGCTACTTTTTTCCCATGGGTTTGATTGAGCCCCTTGAATTGTCTAACTGGACATATCACATGCCCAGACTTCCAGAGAGTAAAAGGGGTAAAGTAGATGAATTTTAATGGCCTCAGTGTCATTTTAAGGTATGTTTTTAAGAAGTTAGGAGCTAGTACCATGAAAGACTTTGCTAAATGTCCTTCCCTTATATTTCTTTAAGATACTTAATCTGGAAATAATTTTGAATGTACGAAATCTAAATTTTTCCAATTAGTAAGCATTTATTTATTTATTTATTTATTTACTTTTTGTGGTACTGGAGATTGAACTCAGGACCTTGTGCTTGCCAGGCAAGCGCAGTAAGCAATTACTTTAAATCATCATGGAGGTTTAAAAGATCCTATTGTAATTTCTATATCTGCATGTTTGTTATCACCCTAAGATATTAGCCTTCATCTCACAAGAATGAAGGAAATGTGTTTCAAACGGCATTTGTCTGTAGAACCATATGCAAAATGGGAAGGTACATAGCATGACAATGTTTTACAACTATAGTACTTGGGAAATTATTCTCAGCTACACTGTGAAGGAAAAACTAGGTTGAGTGTTAGATCCATAATTCTGTTGTATAAATTGGAAAGGGCTCTTTGAAATATCTGTGGTTTTCCAGTATCTTTCATCTGCTAATAAATTTAGCTTTCTGTAAAGGAAGTAGTTTTAGGAACGCTGTTGAATTGAGTTGGGCTCATTTAGAAAGCTTGGCTGTGGTACTAAAATTGAAAATAAGGTTTATCCTCATTTTAGTAAATAACTCATTTATAAAGTGCCACTTCTTTTGCCTGAGTTACATCATTGCTGTTATGTGAGGCAGTAAATTTAGTGCTTATAGTTTTTTTCTTTTAGTAGTACTATATCTGTTTGTGGTCTCTGCCCACCATTTTCATTGGTCAGTCCATTTTACTCTGAGCTCTCCTATTTTTTTAAAAAAATATTTTTCACTAGGTAACTTACATCTAGTTTTAAGTTATTAGCAGATGAACTTACAGGATAACTAAACTTTATACAAGCTTGGTCTTAGCAACCAGTAAGTTTCTTATTTATTTGCAGCCAGTAAGGTTTTAACCTGGATGTAAAATTACTTAACTTGCTTTAGTTGAAATGACATGAAAGGGTGAGTGGAGGTTGGGGCTGAAATGTCAGACAACATGAGTAAGAGTGTGGCAGTTTTTTGGTTGGTGTTTTGAGAAAATAAGCTGCAAACTGAAGCCTGGAAAACCAGTAAGGTTGCTAGGTCAACAAAAACAGGAAACCTTGTAGGGGAAGCCAGGTTGAATAGGGTGGGAGTGGGAATAGATGATCAGTTGAGACATGCTGATAGCAATTATTTATTGAATACCCACTTCTTGGCCAAGTACTCTTGTCAAATACTGTACATACCTTGGTTCTTTCAAGTCCCCCTGTATTCTATAACCTGACAACTATTATGTGATACAGCCAGGATTTCCCCCAGGCTTTGTCTCAGCTAGAGCTCTTTTGGTCATTATACTGTTGTACCTCACGACTTATATTCTGGAGGCTAGGGATAGGATTAAAGCTACATACTTGAGAACATGGGCAGAGGATTTCAGACTACAGTAAATCAACATTTGTGAAACTTGAGGCTATGGGCTATTTTAGGATCAACATAGCCCAGCAGTCTTTGTTCTCCTAGAAGCTCCTCAGGTAATTCTCATAGTGCTTTCTGTAGTCACTGGGTCCACAGTGTAGAGTACTCAGCTGTAAAACTACTGGACTAAGTGTCTAAGGGATAAGAAGAGACTGGTGCTATGAAAATTTAGGTAGGAGAGCATGAATAGTGTTTTCTCAGAGACTGAGAGGAAAAGCTTCCAAAAAATCTTATAGCAGGCAGGGAAAAGGAAGCAAAATGCCATGAATTTATCACTTAAAATTGTCACTTAACTAGGAAGTGATTGAGGTATCATTGAGTTTTCA
>PVJA010009909.1:17983-59152 GCA_004027025.1 Myocastor coypus
TATTTGGGGTTGCCTAAGAAAGTACTTTAGACCACTGAACCATCTTGCCAGCCCTGTCCTCTGTTTTAAATTAAAATTGAAAACCATTCTGGGATGAAGTACGTGTGTGTACACATGAAAGTTGTTTCTGTTAACGAGCCATTATCTATGCTACTTAATTAGATTACTAATAGGACTGAGAAAAAGTTGAGCACTCATAATTCAGAACCCAAAGTGCCCCAAAATCTGAAATCTCAATCATATTGATGCTCAAATTTCACACTTAGGAGCATTTTGGATTTCCACTTTAGTAATGCTGAACCAGTAAAATCTGCAGATATTCCAAGGCCTAAAAAATTCCAAAATCTGAAATACTTCTAATCCCAAGTATTTCAGGTAAGGGATATTCAGCCTGCATAAGTAGAGTATATCTTTGCTTTGTAAATTGTTGAAAGAATTCTGGTTTTTAATTATATTTTGTTATATTTTATATCTATAGCTAATTGCTTAGTTATTTAGGTAGCTCTTACATACTAGGCATTATTCTATATATATATTGGCAAATAAAACAGATAAAAGTTTTTCTTTTCTCTTAGCTTATGTTCAGAAGTGAGGTGGTGAATTACAAAATTAGAGCCTTATGTCTTGGAGCAGATGATTTGGGTTGTATTCTAAATACTGAATGCGGTGGAAGCCATTGGAATTTTAAAAGGGGAGTATCAGGATTTTCCCCAAGACTTAGCTACCAGGGACTATGTGTAACAATTTCAGCACATCCTTAGCATGCAAGAGGTCCTGGGTTCAGTCTGTAGTGAACCTTACTCCCTCTGGAATTTGACTACTTCTTTCAGGAGAGTTAATATAAATTTACTTGAAATATTAAGGAAAATTAATTCTTAGTATTTTAAGACCTTGAACATATTCCTTTTCAGAGATGAGTAGTGTTCTCTTAGCCTTTTTTTTTTTTTTTCCAGCAAAGCTTTATTCCAGAGAAGCTTAGTCCTTCACAGCTGCCTTCCTCATGGTGGCCATTATGCTGCTCATCTCATCTTGCTTCCTCTTGGTGCAGATTTACATTCCCACCCTTTTCTTGATGAACTTGGAGGCATGTTTGACCTTGGAAACCTTGAGCAACTTCATGCTGCACCCCTTGTAGGTGGCAAAGCTGCATACCTCCTGGATCGTGTCCTGAACGAACTTGGTGTATTTGGTAAGGCCTCCATGGCGGCAGCTCTGCCTCAGTTTGCTCACATTCTTTGCATCCCCCCCCACCCCCGAACTGGGGATTGAACACCCTTGCACTTTCCAGGCAAGCACTTATCCTACTGTGCTATCACCCCAGTCTCTGCTCACATTCTTAGTCACCTTGTGGTCCCTATTGAGGCTTATAGCCATGGGATAGCAGAGGGCCATGGTTGCTGTCTCTTTTATCCTTTTGCGGGGGTGTTTCTGGGGATCGAACCCAGGGCCTTGTGCACGGCAGAGCGCACACTGTAGCTGATTTAATATTTTTAAATGATAAGGGCTTTATTTTTCCTTAAGGCTTATACATGTTGATTTTTTGACTACCTTGAACTCTCAAGCCAGTCTTCCTTCTATGGCATGTGTTTTATTTTATGATTTTTTATTAAGACAGATGTTAGGGCTGGCCAGATAGCTTAGTGGATTAAAGTGCCAGCATAGGCAGACACAGTGGTTGGAGGTTGGATCCCTGGTCTACTGTGCTGGCCCTGACCTTGGGGTGCACTGAGACAGCACTTGAGACTGGGTGTGGTTGTGTGCACCTGTAATCCCAGCACGTAGGAAGCTGAAAACTGCAGAATCACTATGAGTCTGATCTGTATAGTGAGACTCTGTAGGCCCTGCACTAAATTTTTTTAAAAAAAGTTAAATGTATTGGGTTGTATTCTTCTAACCTAAAGACCCAGTAATCAGTTTTACTGTTGGCACTTGGTGATAAATAAGTAAGTTATAGGTTGTAGTTGGGCACTCATCTCTAAAAGGTTTGCTATTGCTCTTTGAGTATGTCCTCAACTTGATCTTTTTGCTTTTAACAAATTGTCATGTTTTTCACTATGGTAAATAGTTGATAATAAGACACCGACCTGCTTTCTATATTTTGTAACTTGCAGTTTTGCTAGCAGTATGAAACTAAACTTCTTATACTAAAAATTTAGAGGGCCTGGTTCACACCTGTAATCTCAGCACTTGGGAGGCTGAGGCAGGAGGATCATTGAGAGTTCCAAGACCAGCCTAGGCTACAGAGTGAGCTCAAGGTCAGCCTGAAATGCATATTGAGTTCTTGTCCAAAAAGACAAACAAATAAATATGTAATAAAAGCTTAGAGGATCCTTTCGTGAAATAGCTGTCATCCTATGCAAATGAGATGTGTGTACATGATTTTTACACATTGGGTTTGTTATTTGACCTTTCTCAAGTAATGAGTGGGTTTCATTTTTGCCCAGAAAAATTACTTAGTAACTCTTTAAAATTTGTTAGTATATATTATTACATCTTTGTCCATAGTAAACTTTTATTTCAGGCAGAATTAACATTTTTGAGGTATTAAATACATATTTTTATTATACATTTGGGGTAAATTTGGAACATTTATTTCCATAAAATATATTTACATCTTAATGTTCACGAAAAAGAAGAGTTTTTGTTTAGCTCTTAAGTATCTTACATGCTAGCTTATATATTTTTTTATATAAACACTCCAGTAAATTGACTTTATTGGAATTTTTCTGGACTGTATGTCAGAGGACTCACCCTGACTCTGCATTAGAATCACCTGAGGAACATTAATATTAGTACCTGAGGCGTTCTCAGAGATTGATTTAAATTGATCTAAGAGCCGGCCAGATAGCTCAGCAGACTAAAGCACCTGCTTAGGGAAGCTCATGGACTGCAGCTCAATCCCCAGCACTACATGCTGCACCACTGGCAAGAGTCCTTGTATCCCAGCGCTCGGGAGGCTGAAAGCAGGATTACCACAAGTCGGAGCTGCATAGTGAGCCCCTGCAACAACGAAATACATTTAAAAAGGAAGGAAAAATTGGTGGAGGAGTGAGATTCTACAAAGCCTCATGTTTTTCTTTTTTTTTAAATATATGTTTTAGGGAAGAGTCTTCAGGGTATTTAGGGTCTCACTACTGTATTAGACTGGTGATCCGCCTGTTTACAGCCTCCCAAGAGCTGGGATTACAGGTGTGTGCCACCAAACACAGTCTCAATTATCTTCTCAGCTTCCCCCCTCCCCCGGGGGTAGGGTGGGTGCATGGCCGGCACAGCACAGCACGGCACACTTGCGGATTGAAACTTCCAGCCCCTGTGCCTGCTCCGATGGTGCTTTAATCTGCCGAGGTATTTGGCTGGCCCTTGTTTTTTTTTCTTTTAAGTGTCACAAGTAATTATTGTGCAGCTAAGGTTGACTAGAGACGTTTATGTGTTTATTTATGTGGTCCAGGGTCTCGCTATGCAGCTCAGACTCATAGTGACCCTCCTGTTTCAACCTCCCCAGCACTGGGATTACAGGCATGTGCCACCACGCCATTTTGGTGGCTCAGCACGGTATGCGTTACTGGGGATCAAACCTGTGTCTTTTCGTTTGCCAGGGAAGTGCTTAGACCACCAGGCTATGTCCTTAGCCCATTTATTTGCTTTTTTGAGACAATCTCCCAGTGTAGCCCACACTGGTCTTGAACTTGAAGCTGTCAATTTTCTTAGCCTCCTGAGTGCTGGAACTATAGACATTCACTACTATGCCTGGTTTATAGAGATATATCTTACACTCACAGTCTTCTTAAGATTGTTTGAAAATGAAAACCAAGGGTCAGTGAGATAGCTCAGTGAACTAAGCACCTGCTTCGGCAAGCTCAGGGACCAGGGTTTGATCCCCTATCCTGAATGCTGCAGTGGCCCTGCCTCTAGAGTGTGCTGAGCCAGCAACAGAGTTCAGGCATGGTGGCACATGTCTGTAATCCCAGTGCTGGGGAGGCTAAAGGCAGAAGGATCATGAGTCTGATCTGTGTAGTGAGACCCTGTACCAAATATACAAAATGAGAAAAAGAAAATGAAAACCAAAGTCCTCCAGCATATAATTTGGGCTCAGTACGCGCTATATATATATATATATATATATATATATATATATATATATATTGATTAGTCTTCTAGAATCCTTGCTACCAGAAGCCTAGTCTCTAGGCCAACAACCTTAGAATCACCCAGAAGCATGTTAGTTTAGGGTTTCAAACCCAGGTCCTCACTGACCTGCTGAGTGAGGCAGGTCCCTGGTTACTCATACGTTAAACATCAAGAAGCACCTTTATATATGTAAGTGTAAGTTATTTTATGTGATAAATGCTTAATTAGGATCTTCTTTATGCATCAGATTCTCGGATTTGTCCATTGGTGACTTTTACAAAACATTTTCAACAAAAACAAGCAGGAAAGTTCTGAGGTAGTGAACCCTAGGTGACCAGAAAATTACTACTGTCTGTTGCAAGATGGGGAGGTATTACTCTTGCTGCTACTAGTTGATTTGCTGTGTGTGACAGAGTGTGTGTATGTGTGTTACTGAAAATTGAACCTAGGACCTTCATACTGTGCTATATCCCTAGCCCTTTACTTGATTATTTTTCACCTCACCAAGTTTTTTGCATTTGTGATTGTGATTTGCAGGGCTTTTTCATCAAGGATAACAATGTCAGCATCACTGGAATATTTTTATGAGTTCATGTGTACTTCATAGATTTCTTCTCTAGTGAGAGATTTTAGGAAAGAGTTAACTGTTTCTCACAAATTTCATTTGTCAAATTTATCCTCTATATTGTTAAGTGCTTACTGAAAATTCATCCCATAAGAGAAATGTATTCATTTGAACTTTAAGATTTGGTGATGGGAATTACTTTATGTGATCTATTTCATGTCATGGTCTAGAAGTACCTTTGAATACTTTTATTCTATTTATTGAGCATTTAAAGTGTTAGTAATTTTTAAGATACAATATTGATTCTTCCTCCATTTTTTTAGTAGCCAAGTTTAAAGGGAACTTTTCTAAATACGGTAATTGGTTAAATATCTTTTCCTCCTGGGTTTCTTTTTAGGAACTACTGACAATCAAAAACCTATAGCCGACTTTGGGATCTGGCTTTATTACTCAGCAACTAAAAGATGAGTTCTAATTGGCAGACTTCTGGCACTGGCACTTGTCCTCCTGTTTCTATAGAAATTGGGTTGGAGGTCAGAGCTGCACAAAGGGAAAGGGTAAGTTTCTTTTAATTCCATATTTCTAAACCCATATCTTATTAACTGTGGCATGGTGTCAGTTTCCACATATAAACACATCAGTGAACTAGAGCTCAAATATGAACTGTTCATTTTCACTGGAGTGGAAACTGACACCAAGTCATTAAATATAATAGGGTTTAAATATGGATTTATTTTTCTTGTGACTCTGACTTCAAATGAACTCAATATAATTCTCACTTTCAGTTATTTTTAATTTGGGGGCCATAAAATAGATTTTTAACTTGGATCTTATTCTGTTGTACATTTGTGATAAGTGAAAATTGGAATATAAGATATATGCAGAGGCCATTTTAAAAGTCTGAATGGCTTACAAGTTTCTATGTAGCAGTGATTCTTGTTCCCATTATGAAACAGGTACTAGACTGCTGATCAGTTATTTTAGCCTCTCCTTTTTCTTAGCCAAGCAGGATGAGTTTGGCTGTTGGGGTACTTGCCTTCGTTATCATCCAGGCAGACAGACACCCATAATTTGTATAACCTAAGATACCTGCTACTTGGGTGAGTCTGCCTATTGGTATGGCTCCAGAGAGCTGTGCCATGGTAGCATTTAGGCTTGAAATTATTTAAGGGTGGTATGCAAACTTCTCTGATTTACAAGTTGCTTTATGTGAACAACTTAAACTCTTATTGGCTTTTTTTTTTTTTTTTTTTTGTACCCAGAATTCAACTTGGAACTTTGTGCTTATGAGGCAGGCACCTATACCACTGTTTCTGGTTTTGAGATACTAGGAGAAATACTTTCTATTTCTTGCTTTTTATTTTATTTTTGTATTTAGGATAGGGTCTAGAGGATCTTACTATGTAAATCAGACTCGTAAGTGATTCTCCTGTTTTTAGCCTCACAAGTGCTGGGACTACTGATGCGTCTTAGTTCTTGCTTTTTAAAAGCTAATTATCTTTTATCTTGGTCCTGATTTACTCATTAAAAGTCTAAAATTCTCACTGGGTGTGGTGACTCAAGCCTGTAATCCCAGCACTCATTAGGCAGGAGTACTGCAACTTTGAGGTTGCCCTAGGCTACATAGTGAGTTTAGGGGTAGCCTAAACTATACAGTGAGACCCTGTCTCAAAAAAACAAACAACAAAACAAAACAAAAAACTAAAACAACAATAGCAAAAATAAAAGGCCAAAATTCTCTTTTCCCTCCTAAAAGAACATTAGTTGCTTGACACAGACCAAAGAATGGGACATCTTGACTGTATTTCCTCTTTAATATTATTTGTAAAGTAGCATAAAAAGTAAAAACTGGAAATTTGTCAGTGGAAGAAGTCAACTTGTTTTTAAGAATTTTACTTCATAAGCTTTAGTTCATGTCTGAAATAGATTCTCAAAAATAATCTGTGCAGCCGGGCGTGGTGGTGCACACCTGTAATCCCAGCACTTGGAAGGCTGAGGCAGGAGGATTGGTGAGAGTTCAAGACCAGCCTGGGCTACAAAACTGGGCTCAAGACCAGCCTGAACTGTACAGCAAGACCCTGTCTCAAAAAGACAAAAAAAAAAAAAAAAATCTGTGCCTTCCTTGTTTCTGTTATGCTAGCCAGGGGCTTGCTTAGGGTCAAAAAAATTAAATTTATGGGGCTATTTTTCTTTAGTGCTATCTGTTGTCAAGTAACCAGACATGATCTCTGCTTCTTGAAAGTAGATGACTTTTCCTAGTTTTACAACCCAAAGTCCTAGATCTCAGGAGCTCCTTCATTACTAATCAGAACCAGGGGGTTGGTCAACCTAATCTTATTTTATTCTCTGCATCCCTGAAATAGTTGTTACTGATCATTTGGATTAAAGGAGATTTCATAGTGTACTAGCTTCTGCTGGAATGTACTAGGGATTAGGTTCTTCTTAAGAAATGATTTGTCCAGTTTGTTCTAGTGGTCCTAGGTAATGTCAACTAATTACTCATAGAAATAAAATATGAAGAATTTTATACTGGTTTTAGAAGCTGATTCTGAATATCTTAGTACCCTGTACTACTGAGCAGTATATTTTAGGCTTTCCCCTCTCTTAGCCAGGCAGGATGAGCTTGGCTATTGGGGTACTTATATTTGTTGTTATTGAGACAGACAGCCATTATTTGTAGGACCTAAGACACCAGCTACATTGATTTGTCTTCCTTTTTAACATAGAAAACAAGAAAAAAAGTAGTATTCTATTCTGTGTGAAGGATATTTAGTCTGATAGAAGCAAATTTTCGTGTATTTTTGTATTTGCTTGATACAGAAATATATTCCATAATACATCTGTGGAGTAGTTTGGTAATAATGTCCTCTTTTTACATAAGAAGAAACTGGGGACCAAAGGAGCTGAGTAACTTTTGTGAGATCATACAGTAATGAGTGGCAGAGCTAAGATTTATTACTCATCAACTATTTTTGTTGTTTGTATTAGGGAAAGTATTTTTTTTAAATCATACTATCTTAGGGGCCAGGGAGATAGCTCAGGGGCACAAGTACCTGCCTAGCAAGTGCATGGTCCTGAGTTTGATCCCTGGTTCCACAAAAATAAATCATATTATCTTAGAAGTAAAATGTGAAAGACATATTAGACATTTAAACTTAAATAAGACATACCATTTATGTTTGACATACCATAGCTTTCAACCCAGCTTAATTTTGTTTTAAAGCTTATAGCCATGCAGAGTCAAAAATGAATTAAATATCACCTTGTTGATCTAATGGACAGAATTGACATGTGAGATCATAGAGTCTTCTGATTCAAAGTTAGGTGGGTTTCTAGATCCTGGGGAAGGCTTTCCAAAGGATTTAACTTTTGAGTGAGATTGTAAGTGATTAAGCAAGAGTGTGTCTGATTAGAAAAAGGCAAGTCAGTGGGACTGGGGCAAGTGTACACATGGTAAGAAGGGAAGGTATATTCTTGAGCTAAAAGCAAGCTTTCAGGTTAGGATTTTTTTCAGTAGGGAATCAGTAGATGTTCAAAGGCCGAAAGAAATGGATTGTTCAAGAAATGTTCTGGGGCCAGGGAGATAACTCAGTAGAATAAGTGCTTGCCTGGTAAGCGCAAGGTCCTGAGTTCAATCCTTGGTACCACAAAAAAAAGTTCAGAAGTTTTTGAGGGAGGTTTGTTAGAGAAACTTTTTTTCCTCAGAAAGATAACCCAAGTAATGAAGTGATATCTATTCACATGTTACTGCTTATTCTAAGTGACATGATTAATTAGTTAAAACAGTTCTTATGCATAATAAATATCTTTTAGCTTAAATATATTCCCCATTAAAACCACCTATCCGGCCAGTGAGATAGCTCAGCAGTTTAAAGCACCTGCTTAGCCAAGCTGAGACAAGTGTAGGGACCATGGTTTAATACCCAGCACCACATGCTGCACCAACCTGCCCCCACAGCGGGCTGAGCCAGCCACCAAAATAAATAAATAAACCCACCTATTAACTTTTATATGAAACTTACAGTTCTTAAGAGACCTCTAGATGTTTAGTGCAAAGATTTTTGGTACTCAAATTAGTAAAAAAGTAATGTTGTTTACATGGAACAATAGTAATATTGTTCAGGTGTGCCATTAAGATGTTAAGGATTGTATGGGGTTATTCTGAACAATTTTTTTGTTGTTATATAACAGTATATGTCTATCATAGAAATTTAGAAATAAAGTAATAAAAAATTTAGTTCTTTTTTTTTTTGCCTTTTTGAGACAGGGTTTCACTGTGCAGTTCAGGCTGGCCTTGAGCTCACTTTTGTAGCTCAAGCTGGTCTCGAACTCACACTGATCCTCCTGCCTCAGCCTCCCAAGTGCTGGGATTACAGGCATGAGCCACCATGCCCGGCTTAAAAATTTAGTTCTTATCAGTGAACAAGATGAACTTTTGGGGATGTGTGTACTATTCCAAACCCTAAGCAGGGTTTGATTATTTTTATTTATTTATTTTTGGTGCTGGGAATCCAACTCACAACTGTACACTTGCCAGGCACGTGCTGTGCTACTGAACAATAAGTATTCATTTAGAGTCCAAAGTTTTAGTCAACCAATACCTATATTTAATATTTCCATAAGTTAAAAAACTTCTTTAGTTTAGTGATTAAATTACCTAGGCATAATAGAGAATTTAATTTATTATAATATACTTTATTTATTGCTTCTTATTTAATACCAAAGTTTGTTGCTTTAACTAATTTGCTAACTCTTATTACTAGCATATGTATTCCTCAGAGTGTTAAAACAAGGTGGAAGATAAAAAACCATCTTGAATACCATATCACTTTACAAACAAGAATTCTTGTCTGGCCAGGTAGCTGAGCGGATTAAAGTGCCTAGTTAGGCAAACACAGGGGTCGGAGGTTCCATCCCCCCCGCCATGCCATGCTGGCCCCAATCCTGGGGTAGGCTGAAATGGCAGATGAGACTGGGCATGGTGGTGCGCACCTATGCACCTATAATCCCAGCACTTGGGAGGCTGAAAAACAGGAGGATCACTACAAGACTGATCCGTGTAGTGAGATCCTGTACTAAATACATTAAAAACAAAAACAAAAACTTCCCAAGCTTTTATTTCCAAAAAGTTACTTAATTGATTTTTTTTTTTGTTACGCTTTCACTTGATGTTAGTCCTTCTTTCTTCTGGAAACTATTTGCTGTTCCGTCTCTCAGCCAGTGGTACAAAGAAAAGGGGAAGCGAAGAGAGAAGATAGCATGTTCCAGAGAAGTAGAAAGAGCAGGTGTATGTCTCTGTAGAGTCATATAACCAGCCTAGAAGGAAGGACAGATTTCTGTTAGTGGAGCAAATCTTCCCATTAGTAATTCTCAACCAGTAACTATATGTTGAAGGAAGGGGTGTCCTGTACTTATTATTACTAATCTATATTGTGACCCATTAGAAACTTAAACAAGATTTTTTCCAGCCTTTTTCTTGTTACAGTTGAATACTTGCATCTAAGACAATCATAAAAAATGATTGTGACTCAGAATTCATTTCATTTAATCTTATAATGGATATTAGAGAAAAAATACTTTATTTTATGCTGAATCTTATGAAAACTACAATTCTTAGAAAATAGCTGGGTGTGGTGGCGCACGCCTGTAATCCCAGCACTTGGGAGGCTGAGGCAGGGGGATTGGTGCAAGTTTGAGACCAGCCTGGGCTACAAAAGTGAGCTCAAGGCCAGCCTCAACTGCATAGCGAGACCCTGTCTCAAAAAGACAAAAAAAAAAAAAAAAGAAAGAAAGAAAATAATCTTGAATTTTACTATTGCCAAAGGGAAAAATAACAGGTCCAATTACCCTTGTACCTTACTGTGCAAACATTTGAGTACTTACTATGTTCCAGGCAATGTGCTGTTATGATAGGGTTAAGCTAAAACAGGCATGGTCCCTGCCTTATGGAGCTTAGTTTAATGGGAAGGTAAGTATTAACCAGGTGAAGTACATATATGTGGAGTCCCTTGAAGAGAATACTCAGAGGTTATGAGATCATATGAGAAGAAATGATTTGATAAAGTGGGTTAAACAAATTCTTCCTCAGATCTAAGCACCTTTTTTTGTGGGGGGGGCACAGTACAGAGGATTGAACATAAAGCCTTCCAAAGATAAATGAGTATTCTATCACTGAGTTACATTCCCAGCTAAAAGCTTTTTTTTTTTGGCAGGGACCAGGGTTCCAACTCATGACCTTGCGTTTGCCAGGGAGGCACTTGTTCCATGGAGCTATCTCCCCAGCCCCCTAAATGCTCTTTTTTTTTTTTTTTTGGTGGTACAGGGGATTGAACTGAGGACCCTGTGCTTTTCAGGCAAGCTCTTATTCTACTAAGCTATCTCTCTGCTAAATGCTTTTTTAAAGGAGGAGTTAGAGAGGTCTTAAATTTTTTGGCTAGGCCTGGAGAGATAGCTTAGTGGCTTAAATACCAGCCTGGCCAGGGCAAGGTCCTGAGTTCAGTCCCTGGTACAAAAAGAAAAACCAAAACACTTTTGGCTAATGGTACAGGTAGAACTTAGGTGACTTAAGTCAACCCTCTATAAATACACAGTAGGGAATCAGTTTAAGGCCTTTGCACTGAGCTACATTCCTAGCCCTTGTTTTACTTTTATTTTGAGATAGCGTCACTAAGTTGTCTAGGCTGGGCTTAAACTTAGGATCTTCCTTCTTCAGTCTCCCAGAATACTGGGATTATAGGTGTGTGCCACCATGCCCACCTTCTGCAGCTTTTTGGGTTTCTATTAAACTATGTATAGTGGCCAGAAATATTTGCCAAGGCCCCAGCACTTAAATATTGCTGTAAAAGTCAACAGTCTAAAAGTACCTTAGTATTATAGTTTTGGCCTCCATTACTCCCTTAAAAGTCTCTCCTTTGGAAGTCCACTTAACTCACTTTGAGAAGCTCCATTTTAAAAGTATTACATGAATATTATATTTGGTTATCTGTTCAAAAAATTTTAGTAGCTGTATCTGGCAGTGCACTTCTGTAATCTCAACTATATGGGAGGCTTAGGATTGCAGGTTCCAAGTCCAGCCTGAGCAACTTAGTGAGATCTTGTCTCAAAAAATAAAGACTGAGGATGTAATTCAGTGGGAGGCCCTGAGCTCAACCCGTACATCCTCAGTCTGGCGGCAGGAGGAATTAGTGTTGTAGACTAGCACATTTGAAGTTCTTAAGATATACCTGTGAACAGATGGATAGACATACCTGCCTTTGTGGTACTTTATGCCTTTTTATTTTCCTTAGATCATAATGATTGATTATACATACAGCTTATTTCCTCCTGCATCCCATTTGGTATAACTATATCTATATATCCTTTCTGGCTTGTTTTCTTGCTTGGTTCTGTAACAGACTTTCAGCTTTTAAAAACATTTGTTCTTAGTTTGGGATGTCTTGTTGTTACTATGTACATGTATGAGATGGGGATTGAATCTGAAATGTCACACGTATTAAGCACATACTCCCAGCTTCTTTTTACTGTTTCTATAAATAACATGTTTCCTATTCTTAGTGAAATACATGAATGGAATGCTTCATGGCCTCTTACATTAAAATGAATAGCTTTTTTTCTTATTTATTCCTATTTGATCAGTAACTTCTAAAAGAGCAGAGTGAAACCAGCTAGGACAAAGTTTTTAGATTGTGATAGATCTATTGCTTGCTAAGAAGTGGGACCAGTCTGAATTCTCCCAGCAATTTCAAGAAAGGTGAGTGAGAAAGGGAGCAGCATTCTTGCCATAGCCCCATGAGTACAGCAGATTTACTATGGACTGTAAGGTAGGGGGAAGAGAAATGTCAGGTGGACAACACTGAAAATAGTTGAACGGAAAGCTTCTTATAGTCTTTTTGAGATACAGACAGACAGACACAGTCTTAAAAAGAGAATGGTTTTAAATTTAATCTCCATGTTGTTTTAATTTGTATTTCTTTTCTTGTTCCTTTTTTTTTTTTCTTTTTCAGAACCGGGGATTGAACGCAAGGGCATCTGCCAGGCTAGCGCTTACTCTACTGAGCTATCTTCCTAGCCCCAATATATATTTCTTAAATGACCAATGTCAAATTTTTTTTCATATATTTATTTGTCATTTGTATTTATCTGAGAAGTGTGTGTTCATCTCAGATAACCATGTTTGGATTGGATCTTTGAATTTCGGGGGTCTGATTTTTGTAATTTACATGTTCTAGATAAAAGACCTTTGAAGTACAGCTAAAATGTTTTTCCACTCTCCAGTTTTCTTTTCACTCTATTAGTGATTTCTTTTGGGGTTCAAAAACTTTTTAATAGGATGAGATCCCAGTTGTTGATTATTTAAAAAGTGTTTCTCTTAAAGCTGGGTGTGGTGGCACACACCTGTAATCCCAGCACTTGGGAGGGCTGGGGCTAAGGCCGGAGGATCAGTGTGAGTTTGAGACCAGCCAGGGCCACAGAAGTGAGCTCAAGGCCAGCCTGAACTTCATAGTGAGACCCTGTCTCAAAAAGACAAAAAGACAAAAAGACAAAAAAAAAAAAAAAAAAAAAAAAAAAAAAAAAAAAAAAAAAAAAAAAAAAGTGTTTCTCATGCAGTTCGGGTTTTGTCCATGAAGTCTGCCTATCGCTATGTCTTTCAGATTTCTACCTACTTTCTCATCCAGTAAATTTAGTATTTCTGTTTTAATACTTAGATGTTTCATCCATTTTGATTTAAATCAGCCAATAGCAAACGCTGGAGGGACTGTAGGGAAAATGAAACCCTTCTCTACTGTTGGTGGCAATACAGGGTTTTTCCTTAAAAAAAAAAGCCTAGTATTAAAGGTTTCATTTAACTGAGCTATCCTCTTTCTGGGTATTTTCCCACAAAAATTAAAAACATCATACACCAGTGACATATATGCATTCATGTTTATAGTAGCACAATTTGTAATAGTCAAATCTTGGAAATAGCCTAAGTACCCATAAGCCAAGGAATGGATGAAAAAGATGTGGTATTTTTATACAGTGGAGTACTACTCAGGCATAAGAAAGATAAACTTGAGACATGAATAGGGAAATGGAAGCAACTTGAGTCCATACTTATAAGTGAAATAAACCAGTCTTACATTTGCTAATATTGTATTATCTCCCTAGTGTAAGAAGCTTAAAGAATAAGATCCAAAGTGTAAAACAGATATTGTGAAATGAGATGAAAATGGTTAGAAAGTAGAATTGGGGTCAGGGAGATAGCTTAGTAGAATAAGCGCTTGTCTGGCAATCACAAGGTCCTGAGTTCAATCCTGGATACTGCAAAAAAAAAAGAAAAAAAAAAAAAAAAAAAAAAAAAAAAAAAAAAAAAAAAAAAAAAAAAAAAAAAAAAAAAAAAAAAAAAAAAAAAAAAAGAAAAAAGAAATGGGAATCAAGGAAAGGAGGGGAAAAATACACATACACACATGGACATGTGCGTGATAGTTAAGATAGATTACTACTAATTGCTGTTAGCTCATTGAAAGGATAGGTATGTGTCTATATTGCTACATCAATTTTTCATGCCTGTATCTTGTATTATAAGCAACTACTTTGAAGTTAATGAGATGAAAATGTACTGAACATTGTTACTTTCTTACAATCTTTTTGCAATTTTATACCATTGTTTTTATTGTTTATTTTTCTCTTTAAATAAAAAGATTAAACTTGGCATCATGGCATGTGGCACATACTTATAATCCCAGAATGTTGGAGGCTGGATTAGGAAGATTTTAAAGCTCAAGACCCCTTGAACTAGACCATTTAGAGAAGTGTGATCTCAAAACAAATAGAAATCATATTTAATACATATTCTTTTCAGGATGACAAAGCAGATTGTATTTTTTAACTATTTTCATTTTTCATGTATAATTGAATGAAACGATATCTTTTGATCTTGTTTCTCCTGTTCATATTTGGTAATTGGGGTATTAGCATTTCGAAAAATTATTAATTTGGTACAGGGTCTCACTCTGCAGCTTGGACTCATAGTGATCCTCCTGTGTCAGCCTCCCCTATACCCAGTTTAGGTGGCCAACATGGCACACTTTGGGTTCTAGGGGTGGCACAAACTGTGCTAGAGATCAAAGTTGAGACCTTGTGCTTGCCAGGCAGTTGCTTAGCTCAGCTGTCTCCTCAGCCTCATGGGTGTTAGTATTTTTAAACTCTAATTAAGATCCTCTTGTCATTGAGTAGGAAAATAATGTGCTAATGGATAGTTTTACAGTGCTACTTACAGGAGCAAATGAGATGAAATTATGTGCCAGAAATATGTTACTGATCTTATGAAAGCATAGGTTGAACATCCATAATCCAAAAATCTGTGCCGGGCGTGGTGGCGCATGCCTGTAATCCCAGCACTCTGGAGGCTGAGGCAGGAGGATTGGTGCGAGTTCGAGACCAGCCTGGGCTACAAAAGTGAGCTCAAGACCAGCCTCAACTGCATAGCAAGACCCTGTCTCAAAAAGACAAAACAAACAAACAAACAAACAAAAAATCTGAAATGCTTCAAAATCTGAAATTTTTTGAGCACTCATATGCCATGAGTCGAAAAGTACCCATTATGAAACTTCTATTTCATGCTCAAATCAAAAATATATAAAGTTAACTTCAAGCTATGTAGAAGGTATAAAGTGTAAATGTAAATGTCTAAACTTAGGTTACTCCCATATATATATATATACATATATATATATATATATATATATATATATATATATATATAGTTTAAAAAGTACAACAGTATAATAAAATCAGAATATATAACCATTTTTTACTTTTAGGGCAAAGACTAATCCAATGTAATAGAATAGGTATTTGAAGACTACTTAAGACTACTTAAGCCCAAATTTTAACTTAGCTATGAATCATGTAATTCTGAAAAAACTACATACATGGCCAGTGAGAGCTCAGTGGACTAAAAAAAATACCTGCTTAAGCAAGCGCAGGGATGATTTGCACCCCACCCCCCCAGTGGCACATGCCTATAATCCCAGGGCTAGGGATGCTGGAAACAGGATCACCATGAGTCTGAGCTGTGTAGTGAGACCCTGCAACAACCAAATACATTAAAAAAATGAAAGACTCTAAATTGATTTTTTCAAAATAGCAACATTTTAAAAGCATTCTACATTATGTTATGCATTGAGCCATGCACATATATAAAAGGTATTTAACATCTGGTTGAAGAAGTATTCATACCACCAAATATTTTGAGAATTTGGTTATTGAACTGAATTATAAATTCTTTTTATTAGGTTTACTCTTGTAAGTTTACTATTAGTCATCTTGTTAAAATGTCCTTACAGGGGCCTGGTGGGATGGCTCAGTGGTCTAAAGCACCTGCTTAGGGGGCGGCTGCAGGGACCGCGGTTCGATCCCCAGCACCCCATGCTGCGCTAGCCCTGCCATCAGGGCAGGCTGAGCTGGCCATGAAAATAAATAAAGTTCTGAAACAAGAAAAAATAAATAAATAAATAAATAAATAAATAAATAAATAAATAAAAAAAATTCTTTTAAAAATAAATAAATAAATAAAATGTCCTTACAAGGTCTTTCACTGCAAAGGTCCTTGATGATTCAAGTGAACGGTTGAGAATTCTGTGCCTGGCCAGTTTAAATGAAAATTTCCAGCTATTGGGCGATAGCATAGTGGCCGACTTCCAAGGTGTGCTAAGACAAGGATCTTTTGTCTCAGCGTTACTGATGCCACCAGTTGGCTAATAACCTTGTCCTTTTACTTTGGGTGTGTTGTAGAAATATTTTCTATATGTACTATGATACAAACAGTCCTGGGAAAGATGATTTAGCAAATTTAAACCTCAAGGTCTTTTAAGACAGGAATTCACTAAAGGCCCACAATAGAAATCTATCAGATGGTTTACTGGCAGTACTTTAAGCACTGGTTGTGGCTGTAAGTTTTGCTGAAAGGGCTGTATTCTTACTTATTTTTTTTTAATGTTTTTTTATTTTATTTTTTGTATTTAGTACAGAGTCTCACTACACAGATCAGCCTCCTGTTTTTCAGCCTTCCAAGTCCTGAGATTGGCCACCATGCCATCTTAGTCGACCATCTCAGCCTGCTCAGGGGTGGAGCCAGCATGCCAGGCTGGGGATGGAACCTCTGACCCTTGAGTCTGCCTAAGCAGGCACTTTAATCTGCTGAGCTATCTGGCCGGCCCAGAAGAGTTGTACTCTTTATTAGAATTTAGAAACTTTCCTGGCTTTGTCAAAGGTGTTATATTTAAAAGGGAAAGCAGTTCTCACCCCACTTTAAACCATAATAGGGAGATATCTTGAATGTATTTTTAGTGTAGGATTCATCCTAGGAATTCTGAACCAAGGAGTAAAATTCTGTGAGGTTTTTGTAGGGGGAGTCACTATATGAATAAATGGTTTACATACTTTCTTTTGCTTATTCACTATATATCCTATTCTTTAGGATTTATTGAGGACAAAGAACTTTCTGTGTATTCTCACTTGTCTTCCATTCACCTGCAAATATACATGCCAAAAAGTTGAGTTGTTTTGTTTCTTCAAATAACACTGAGGCCATAGAGAAGTTCTTTATTAATAAGTCAGTGTGATAAAACTGTAGCAGTCACATTTGTTAAGTCATAGAGCAAGGACCAGACTGATTGTATTTTAAATGAGGATGGTATAAAGATACAGAATAACATTTGTGATAGCTTATCTCTGTTAAAGAGACAGAGGTGAGCTTAGCTAGATGAATTTCCACTTTATCCATTATCTTTCCTAGACAACAATAGTTGGTGCAAAATGCCCAGTTTTACTGCAGGCTATGTCTGGTGAGATACAAGACTGACAGGTAACAACAGAGGAGAGATGTACTTATTTAAGAACTAGGCTGGGCGTGGTGGCTCATGCCTGTAATCCCAGCACTTGGGAGGCTGAGGCAGGAGGATCGGTGCGAGTTCGAGACCAGCCTGGGCTACAAAAGTGAGCTCAGGACCAGCCTCAACTGCATAGTGAGACCCTGTCTCAAAAAGACAAAAAAAAAAAAAAAAAGAACTAGTTAAGATGAACTGGACATGGTGGCACACACCTGTAAGTGTAGGAGGATTGCTGCAAGTTTGAGATCAGCCTGGGAGCTACAAAAGTCTGAGTGAGCACAAGACCAGCCCAAAATGCATAGTGAGACCCCATCTGAACAAAAGAGAACTAACTAGTTGACTTTATTCTGGATCTAAATCTGTTCAAGTTTATGGTCCGGCCGGATGGCTCGTGGCCTAAAGCCCCTGCTTGGGAAAGCTTGGGCGGCTTCAGGGACCACGGTTCGATCCCCGGCACCACATGCTGTGCCAGCCCTGCCCTCGGGGTGGGCTGAGCCAGCCATGAAAATGAGTGAATAAACAAACAAAGGCTCTGAAACAAGAAAAAAAAAAAAAAAATCTGTTCAAGTTTAGAAGTAGCTTTTCTAGAGTTTGTACAGCTGTGGGGAAATTTCCTTTATGAAATATGTTTGGCTGGGAAGATAGCTCATTAAAATAAGTGCTTGCCTGGCAAGTACAAGGTCCTGAGTTCAATTACTGATGCTGGAAGAAAAAAAAAAGATTAAAACTTGCAAAAAGAAAAAAAAGCCAGGTGTGGTGGCCCACACCTATAATCCCAGCACTCGGGAAGCTGAGGCAGGAGGATTGGTGCGAGTTCGAGACCAGCCTGGGCTACAAAAGTGAGCTCAAGGCCAGCCTCAACTGCATAGTGAGATCCTGTCTCAAAAAGAAAAAAAAAAAAAACTTGTATATATCGTAAAGTTGTTTTTGTCATCCTACAGCTGACTGTATCTTCAATTCAAGGTAAGAAAATGGATAAACATTGTGGCTTAATGAAATTTTCAGTTAAAAGAATGCTGATTTAATAGTTCTTAGTTTTTGAAACTGTAAACTTAGTCTTAAGTTTGATGTCCACTCAGTGTGTGTGTCAGAGTAGATACCATGCTGCAACCCAGAAAGTCCTGAATGGACTTTGAGTGGTCAACCTTTTTTCTTTTCTCTGTCTCATGTAGCATCATGTATAACTAGGATTATAACCATAATCAAATAATTACATTTATGGCAGTATATCTAAACACATGTATCATATACATTTGTTAGGAATATGGAAAGGAAAATGTATTTGGCTCTATTATATAGGCTTTTTTTTTTTTTTTTGTATTTTTTTAGGGAAGGGATTACAGGGTGTTTAGGATCTCACTACTAATTAGATCAGAGTCATAGTGATCCACCTGTTTATAGCCTCCCAAGAGCTGGGATTACAGGCATGTGCCACCATGCAGTCTCAATTGCTGTCTTAGCATGCCCCAGGGCTGGAGCCAACTATCAGCAATTCATGTGGTTCTTTATTTACTTTCAAGTGAAGCTGAGGCTTAAATGTTTGAGCCAAGATGTCAGCTACTTTGGATGCATGGTTAGGATTTCATGTAATTTATATCTCACTTGTATGTTAGAGATTATGATTCTATACTTGCTGTTCTGTCCAAGGCACTATAATCTTTTTTTTTTTAAGTTTATTTTATTTTATTTTTAAATTTTATTTATTATTATTTTTTTTCTTGTTTCAGAACCTTTGTTTGTTTATTCACTCATTTTTATGGCTGGCTCAACCCACCCCTAGGGCAGGGCTGGCGCAGCATGTGGTGCCAGGGATTGAACCGTGGTCCCTGCAGCCGCCCAAGCTTTCCCAAGCAGGAAAGCTTTAGACCACTGAGCCATCCTGCTGAGTCTATAACCTTTTTTTTTTTTTTTTTTTATAGAAACTTGTATTTATGCTGTCACCAGACTGAAGCTCTGACATATGGCACAGTGCCTCATAAATTAGAGAGCTAATTAATAGCTGTTGTCCAAATGACCTGAAGGCACTATGATCTTGATAACGTTTCTGCAGGTTTACTTACTCTTCTACAGCTTTTCAAGGCTTCCACCTTAGTGTATAGCAGTGGTTCTTAACCTGTGGGTTGCGACCCCGGTGGGCATCGAATGACCAAAACACAGAGGTTGCCTAAAGCCATTCCAAATCATAACTGTAGCAAAATTACAGTTTTGAAGTAGCCACCAAAATTATTTTTTGGTTTGGGGTCACCGCAACATGAGGAACTGTATTGCAGGGTCATGGCATTAGAAAGATTGAGAACCACTGGTTTATATAGGCTTTTCTTTTTCTTTTTCAGACAGAGTCAGTCTCACTGTACAATTCAGGCTGGCCTTGAATTCAGTTTGTAGTCCAGGCTGGCCTTGAATTCATGGCAGTCCTCCTGTCTTGACTAACTGAAGACTGGGATTACAGGTGTGCACCACCATACCTGACATTAGTGTATAGTTTTGAATGTGTTCTGCCAGGAGCACAAGGCACTTCAGTTTAGATAAGCCATGACACTTGTCCTAGACCATAAGCTTGCCTCCCATGCTTTGTCAGGGAACCTAACCAACCCTAACACTCCTAACACTGACCTAGTTTAATTCTGGCCATATCATTACCTAAAATTGAATTTGTTACTAAATACTGGAAAGTGATAAAAGAGACCATGGGTTGGAGTGGGCAAGGGTGGCGTCTTCATGGAGAAGTGTGTGTAGGGAAGATGGGTTTTTACTTTTTCACCTGTTTGGTCCTTGTCTTAACAAATTTTGTTCTATGTTTCTTATCACACTCACAATTGAGAAAGGTATACAATTTTTTGCTCATATGCTGCAGTTGTTTTTGTGGGGCTTTTTTTGTTTTGTTTTGTTTTTGTTTTTTAAGTACCCAAAGGCTGGTATAGGGGGATCACAAGTTTGAAGCTAGGGAGTGGGGTGAGATAACTTAGACCTTATCTGTCTTTTTTTTTTTCCTTTGGGATGGAGGTTTGAACTCACAACCTTGCACTTTCCAGGCAGGCACTTGTGCCACAGAACTAGCTCCCTGGACTCTACCTTATTTGTCTTAAGACAAAAAGAACCAAGAAAAGGTTACTTTAATACCACCCATCTATAGTCTCCATATTCTTAGAGGGACAGCTCAGAGGCTGAGACAAGAGGAGCACCAATTTGGTATGGGCAATTTAACAACTTAGTGACACCTGTCTCAAAATATAAACAATAAAAAAGATGGTGGATGTAGCTCAGTGTGAACACCCTCCCCCTTGAATTCTTTTAAAAATATTGTATAGAACTAACTTTTTATTTCTTTACAGGAAGGAAAAAAAATACTATTTATGTAATCTGTTACCATTCTTAACTAGTGTTTTGACTAAGGATTTACCATTTGACTCAAATTCCTAACTTAAAATTCCTGTAATCTTTTATAGGATTTTCCACATTTGCAATTTGGTAATAACAGATCTAGGTAAGTAAAATCTCATGTAATTCTGAAGATCTGAGTTGGGAATTCAGTTTTTTTTAATCAATAAGAGAATTCAGTAAGCCTTCAATTTAGCTAAAGGTAAACACAGTATAGAACTGACCACATCTCTTGAGAAATGGGTTAATCTATAAATCAACATTTTTGATGTTTCTTTGGTAGTTGCTGCTACAGTCAGAAGTTAGGGACAAGCCTGAAAAATGTGTGTCCTCTTTTATTCACAGTACAATGACATATAAGGTAAACTCTTGAAATGTTTGCCTTCAACAAGATGCTTAGTGACATAACATTATGTAGTCTCTGAATCTATTTGCTCTATCTATATGAGCAACTCTCAGACTAAAAAAATCAGTATGTAAGCCTTCAGCAGTATTTTGACATTTTAACAGAACTTACAGTACTTATGATTGCCTAATTAATATTTTCAGAAAGAGATACAAATAATCATAATTATAATTAATAACTATTAGTCATGAGCTCTTATAGTTGTAGGTTGTAGACTTTGGGTAATAAAAGATATATAAACATGTTTTCTAACTGACAATAAAACATACAGGAATGTATATGTATGAAATAAAAGTTGCACAATAAAAAGTTATACTACTGTGTTTTTTAAAAAATGTATGTTGTGTTTTCTAGACTGTTATAGTCCATCCGCTTATTTTTTTTTAAGTACAAAGGATATGGCCCAACAAACTGGATGTTTGATCCATATACACACCAGCAGCTGTTTCTGATTTGCCTAATATGCTCATACAATGAACACTTCTAACACCTTAACATATATACAGCAACATGTATAACATTAGTTATACTGTAATTTTGTTACTTGCTTTTGAAGAAGATATTTTGTGCCCTGGTATTTGTTATGTGATGTACTTTTGGCTTAGCGGGTATTTGCAGTTCTCAGGTGCCATTGTGATAACTGATAAAGAAAGGTTGGGATTCCCCACACACAAAGAAAGAAAAGAATCAAGATTTTCTTTTTTTTTTTTTTTTAAAGAGTGAACTGTATAATTATTTGAGTTTTTCGTATCTTTCTGACCCAGATCCCAGATATTAGCAGTACTGTATCCCAGATACAGTAACTCTTAAAGGTAATTTGGGTGTGCATTCTCCCTTTTCCAATCATTATATAATAATTCTGGGCTTGACTTTAAATCTAGCCTCTAGGGACTGGGGATAGCTCCGTGGCATAAGTGCCTGCCTGGCAAGTGCAAGGTCGTGAGTTCAAACCCTGGTCCCACAAAATAAGTAAATAAAATAAAATAAAATTCTAGCCTCTTGTATAGGTGCCCAGTGTAGGCTGAGAGACAACATGGAAAAATGTATGCCCACATAAATACAAAGTGGGTTCTATATTTGTGTAATAGTTTCCCTTAGAATACATTTAAACTGAACCTCAAATCCTAGTATTTTCCTCCTGGTAATCGTCTTTATAGCCTAAGTTTATAAAATAAATTTTAAGAAATGATAGTTGGTCTCACTATGCAGCTCAGGCTGGCCTTGCTTGCTTTTGTAGCCCAGGCTGGTCTTGAACTCGCACTGATCCTCCTGCCTCAGCCTTCCAAGTGCTGGGGTTACAGGCATGTGCCACCACGCCTGGCTGAGTAATGAAGTTTTTAGTATTCTTACATTAAATGTTTAGCAAGCAACCAGTTAGGTAAAAGGTGAATCTAAAACTCACTTCAGTCTTCAAGATAAAAACTCAGAATTTCATATAGTCACTATGTATACTTGTATATAATGTTAGTTAGCCCTGGTAATTTCTCTATAGAGATTTTCCCTTTAGGCCAAGTGGTCTACTTGGTATAGACAACATGAAGGTTCTCCCTTTCTCTGAAAAGAAAGATCCTATGTAGCCTTAGACAGCTCTGGCACAGCAGAGAATAAAAGTATAAGGCTGGTGGCCTTCAAGTGACTCTTTACATAAAATACACCAGTGGTGGTTCTTTGAGACTGATGAAACTGGATTATCTTTCCAGGTAAGTAGACACATAATCCGTCCTATCTCAGGTTCCCTTGAGGATGTGAGATTGTAGATTTTCCTGTGTTGGCAATGAAGAAGAGCATACAGGAAAGCTAAATTTTTAAGCTTGGTGCTTCATTATATGTGATTGTTAATCCTGAATCAGTGTTGTATTACCATTGAAGTTTGCTCAGAATGTGGCTTAGTTGTTACCTGCTATAGGAGGTCCAGAAAGCACAGCCATCCCAGCAAAGAAACCAGCAAGTCCCAAAAATCTGTGGACTCCAGAATTCTTAGATAAATCTACCTGTAGGGATTAGATTTCAGGTTTAGCTATATTAAGGATGAAGTTCTATAAAGATCTATGACTATAGAGGGACAAATATTATAACTGATCACTTCAGAAATAATTTGGATGAGCTTTTGCCCCCAGTGTTCTGAAAAAGCAGAGATCAAATAGGGAACAGGAACTTGGTGTAAGGCAAGCAGTGTTTTCAGATTATCAGTGGAAGAACACTTGTTTTTTATTTTAGTTTAAAAAAAAAAATCTTACTTAGTTCTGGAGTGCTTCCCCCTACCTCCTCTAAACTCACCGGTCTTCTGTATTAGGAAATGACATTTTACGATCTAAGCTGACAGAGATACCAATGGCCAGTTAGCAACCATGGATTTGTCAGAATGCAGATAAAGAATTTTGGCTTCAGGAAGCTGGAGTTTTGCTTAAGCGTCTTAACAGTATCCTGGTCAGTAACAGGCTAGCAATGTCTTGAGCGACTTTGCCAGCACATTGAGGGACCTGGTTCTAAGAACCTAAGGGATTTCAAGAACATAGAAATGTTTTCATAAATACTCCAGGCATATTTGGCTGGGATTTTAAGCCAATTTAGGATAGAAATGGAGAGGAGATTAAAAACAAATAGTAATGTTCCTATTAAAATACACCACATCAGTGCTTAATAACTTCAGCAGGAAAGAAACTACACTGGTTCATTGGTTTCTCAAGATTGTACCTTAGAGCCAAAGACTCCTGGAGCTGTAGGTGAAAGCACAAGCCTCTACTGGTTTGGCTGACTGATAGGGAAGATGCAATCCTGCCAATCCCTCTTATGATTTAATTCCATCCTATCTCATGTGACTGGCTGTCATCCAGGTAATAATTGGATAGACTACAACTAGCTATAGGATTTCTGAGATCTTTGGTATATTTTTGTAAAATTAATAAAGGTAATGTATGTATTCTTTTAGGGGAGATTGTTACTAGCACCAAATGGTTCAACAGTATTAATATCTACTTACCAGTACAGGAAGTATCAGTGCCAGATAACCACCAGCAAAGACAGCAAAGAATACGGTATAGGTCATAAGAAGTGAGAACGTAGTGGCTAAAGGAGCAAGCAAGTTAGTGATACCACAGAAGATGAGGTAGGACTTGTGGTATTGATACTTCCTGATCCAGTTTTGGTCAGCAACCCATCCAGAAATAAGCTGACTGACTGTCTCAACGATACCTGAAACAATATAGAAAACATCTTAGAAAATTCTAATTCCATTTTCCTAGACCCTCTAAAAATTGAGAAAGTGGGGAGATAGCTCAGTAGAATAAGCACTTGCGTGGCAAGTGCAAGGGCCTGAATTCAATCCCTGTTCTGAGGCCAAGATAGGAGAGGGGGAAAAATGTTTTCATTTGTCACCAAAACTGCATATTGTGTTAAAAAAAAAAAAAAAAGAAAAATCGCTGTACTAAAAAGCATCACTGGGGCCAGCAAGATGGCTCAGCAGTCTAAAACGCCTGCTTAGGCAACCTCAGGGACAGCGGTTTGATCCCTGGCAGTCTGATCCCCGGCAGTCTGAGCTGGCCATAATATTTAAAAAAAGAAAAGCATCACTTACTTATAAATATGCATTCAGTAAGATATGGAAAAAAAAGCTTCTCTAGCATTGAATGGGAAACCATCGTGTTGCCAGGGGTGGCTGTGTGTGTGTGTGTGTGTGTGTGTGTGTTTGGAAAGCTAGTAACACCTGACTGGGGATTCCTGACTACAAGGTCCCCTAGATTTGGAGGCCTTGATGTCCTTTACTTTTAGATGTCTTGCAAGTGAGGAAGTGAGATTTCTTTCTTTTTTTACGTCTTTTTGAGACAGGGTCTCGCTATGCAGTTCAGGCTGGCCTTGAGCTCCCTTTGGTATCCCAGGCTAATCTTGAACTTGCACTGAACCTCCTGCCTCAGCCTCCCCAAGTGCTGGGATTACAGGTGTGCACCACCACACCTGGCAAAGAAGTGAGATTTCTGAAGGACTAATAGACTCTTAGGGTCATGTTCTCAGGGAAGTCAAATTCTGGAAGACTGGAAAATAGTAAGTCTTTTTTTTTTTTTTTTTTTTTTTGTAGGACATGGGTTTGAACTCATGACCTTATACTTGCCAGCAGGCAGACACTTGTGCCACAGAACTATCTCCCCAGTCCCAAAAGTCTTAATGTTAATTTTTTTTTTTTTTTCTTTTTGAGATAGGGTCCCACTTTGTAGTTTAGGCTGGCCATGAACTCACTGTGTAGCCCAGCCTGGTCCTGCACTCACAGCAGGCCTCCTGCCTGAGCCTCTTGAGTGCATGGCACCGTGCTGAGCAGGTTCTTTTGATTCTTTTAGTCTTCCTATTTTGTCATGTGAAAGAAACTTCTTGATGAAGTATTATGTCTTGAAGCCATCTTTATGAACACAGCCAACTAAAATGGTTTTCATTTTTAATTCACATTTTTGTTACTGTGTTAGCTAACATGATTAGCCTCGAGTCATACTTATGTTTTACTGTTATTTTAAGGGAAAATAATTACAAATACTAATTAACATTATTGAATGTTGCCTATAGGCCAAAGCACTACTAAAGTACATGTATTCATGTTTTATCCTTACCTTTATGAGGATAAGTACTGGTATGTGTATGTTACAGATGAGGGCATTGAGGCACAGAGAAAGCAAGAAACTTAACCAAGTTAACATAGCTAGGAAAAAGCAACCTGTGCCAGGTAAGTTAACTTCCAGTACTGATCCTTTCATCTATGGTACTGTGTTGTCCAGCTGGGATTTTTTTTTTTTTTTTTAATTTTTAAAAATGTGAGTAGCTGCTGAGCTCCAGCTTTTTAAAGTTTAGTATCAACTGATATTAATGTGTACTGTGTCAAGTACAGGAAAGTCAGTTTAAGACCTGGGTAAGGGTCCCTTACCTAGTAGAAGTGCTGTGCAGAGCATAGTGGTGGATCTGTGTTCACCTGCTGCCCAAAGCCTTGCTTCTCATGCCCATCCACTGCTCTTGTTGCTTCTCTTAAACTTTTAAATAACCTACTAAACTAAACTGAATTCATTTTTTCTTCTAGATAGGATATTACAGGTTTCTTACCAGCCACAGAGACAAGGTAGGAGGCATCCATGATGTCAATGCCCAGAGTTTTGGCTCTGGCAACCAGGTGAAAAGTGGGGATGAAATATGCCAGCTGACTGAGGAGAAAAGACCAGGTAAATATGCAGAAGAAAGGATTCCTCAGGAGAGAAATGTCAAAGAGTTTTTGTTTGTAGCTCTGTGAAATGGCCTTTTGGTTACAGTTTTCATCATGACTGACTAGTAGCAGTCTGTTCCTATTAGGCCCATTGTTGAACTCTTCACTTTGATTTTGTGAAACTGTAAAAATTCTGTCAGGTTGTCCAGCTTTGTGCATAATAATACTGTCCTTGTTGAACAACTCTTGTGTCTCATTACAGTATGATGTTCCTGTTTCACACAGTGTCTCTGGAGTATCTGCAGACAAATTTTGATCTTCCATAGGAGAATCGATCTTACTTTTGACATGGATAGGTCTTAAGAGCATGCTAGAAGGCACCAAGTTCAGTGCAATAGCTCCAAATAATATAAGGGCACCTAAACAGGAGAGAGAAATTGGGAAAGTAAAAGGAACCCCTCCATTCATAGTACCTTATCCACATAGTCTCAGAAGAGACCTCACTATGCAGTGCAGTGAGTCTTGATACCATTTTGCCTCCCATTTAAAATGAAAGCATTTAATGGTAATGTAAGCCTATTTATTTCTCAGTGTGTACACTGCTGTATTCATGGCCTTTGAAAGATCGAAAACCATAAGGCTGCACCAACAGATTGGGGGAGAGGTGTTTATTTTTGCTAAAGAATACAAATACATATTTTTTTGAGGAGTAGGTATTTTAAATTTTAAATGATAGAAAACTAGTGTTTTAAATAGAAATTTTAAATATCCTGAAGTGACAGTTTAGATTCATATAGTTAAATGACATGAATTATTTAGAAATGACCTTAAAAAAGGACACAACTTTTTATACATTTTAAACTTCTTTAAAAGAATACAGATGATAGTCTTGCCCCCACCCCCTTTTTTCTTGTGGTGCTGGGGATTGAACTTGGGACTTTGCGCTTGCTAGGCAGGCACTTAAGCTTGATTTTAGTATACCCTTACCAAAGCTGATACTTGTGTGTAGTGCTTAAAGAATGAATGTTAAGTTCTGCTGTCCATCCTACTTCGTTAGCCCCATTCCGCATGAGACTACTGAATAGATTTTACTTAGGAGAGAGTACGGTGTTGTGACGTAGACAGAAATAGGCATATGACTGCGCATGCGTAATTTACATATATATACGCTGTAAACACGTCGTTAAACATTTAAATTGAGTTTTTTCAGATACAAAGAAGATCATGGTATGAGTGACTTGTGAAAATTCATAGTTGACAAGATTGAATAGAAGCTATGCGTGGTGGTGCACGCCTATAATCCCAGCACTTGGGAGGCTGAGGCAGGAGGATCAGCGCAAGTTCAAGACCAGCCTGGGCTACAAAGTGAGCTCAAGACCAGCCTGAACTGCATAGGGAGGCCCTGTCTCAAAAAGACAAAAAAAGAAAAATTGAATAGAATCTTTTTTTTCTAACATTTTTTGTTGTTTTAGCTATTTCTGGTGGAAGAGTAATTTGTTTAAATTAAATGATAATTTTCTTACAATATGAAAAAATGAGCCAGGAATGGTGGTACACTCCTCTAATCCATGCTCTTGGAAAACTGAAACAGGAGGGTCCCTGTAAGTTCTAGGCCAACCTCAGTTACATTTCTGGACTACATAGTGAGACCCTGTCTCAATAAACCACCCAAAAATATTAAAAATGAATTTTCTTGGGGCTGGTGGTATAGCTCAGTGGCACAGCTCCTATCTGGTGAGTGCAGGGTCCTACGTTCAATTTCCAGTTCTCCAAAACAAAACAAAAAAATGTCAACAAATTTCTTGTTGAGAAGGGGGAGGAGCTTGTTTCTCCTAGGGTTGCCATTATCATAGCAATGTTTATATAAACAGAGTGGTCTCCATCTCTTAGACACTGAATTCCAAGTTCCTTGTGTGAGCTTGCATATGCTGTGTGTCCTTCAGGAGCTCTCTCATGATGTATTCTCCAAAAGGAGCATGTTTAGAAAATGCACTCATTTCCTCTCTGACTGATAATATCTTTTAAGGCTTTTTGTTTGTTTTTACCCTGCCATGGTAATACCTTTTGAAATTGGCTTCTCTTACAGTCTTCATTTCCAGTCATAAAGGTAAAGTGCTGAATCTCAAATCTTGGAGAGCTGTTAGTTTAGAAATCTAGATTGACTCACCTGTCCAGTCATAAAGATCTATGAGGAATTTTGTAAAGGGGGCCAATAGAAACGTCAGGCCCATCCCAGAACGGGCAATAGCAGTAGCAAGAGACAGTCGTCTTTTGAAATATTTGGTAGTTACCACAGCTGCTACTTGGTATAAGAATGCAGAACCCAGGCCTAAAAGAAAAACCACAGTTGGGAATATTAGATGGTTCTGTACCAGATGAGATAGTCTGGGTTGGAGATAATATAACCATAATATGTGGCTTTAGGACCACAGGCAGTTGAAAGTTCCTGCTCCATTTTTTGATAGTCAATCTATTTACAGAGTACTTACCAGGTAAAAATCCCATAGTCACACAAAGAAAGGGAATGCTTGTGGCCCAGCTGCTTATCAGATAGCCACCAGCAATAAGTAGTGTCCCGAGAATGGAGGTAGCTTTGTCTCCAAGCAGTTCACAAATAATAGCCGCCAGGGGACCTTGGGGAGAAGAAAGGCAACTACAAGGTAGATGTCCTCACCCATCCTTTAACCTCTGGTGTATGACTTAAATGAATGAAAGACTTTACTGTGGTGCACTGTATGTATATCCTTTAGAGTCAAAAAAAAAAAAAAAAAAAAAAAAAGGCATAAGATGGTTGGGAGGGAACTACTGAAAATACCTGATAGACTGTTTTAAGAAAGATTGTATAAGCAGCCTTTGACAAGTCTAATCACCATATGGTGCCAACTAAAACTAGAAGCAAGATTGGCTCTGTTCTGTTTAGAATGTGATTAGATGAGTAGAATTCTTAACAGTGGACTTCAGGTATGTGGCCTGGCTCCTACGTGGTAGGCATTAGCAGACAGCAAACTAGGAGTTGGGTATTGTGGTACCACTCATAATCCTAGCACTCAGACCAGAGCTGAGGTGGGAAGGTGAGACTTTGCTTCCAAAAAATATGAAAATTTAAATCATAAAATTTAAAAAGAGCTTCAACTTTCTTTGCTTGAATCCTTGTTTTCCCAATTTAAATACCAAGTCAAATAGAAGATAGCACAGTAAAGCCTTACTTTCTGGGCATCATATATTCCTGCATATTCATTAATGAACCTAAATGAGACCAGCATCCTTTGTGGACCTCCAGGGAAGGGTCTATTGTCAGTTATATACCTGCGGAAAAGCGAAGTGATGACATGATAGATCCAATCCAACTGATTTGCTCGGAGGTACCTTCGAACTCTTCTTGAAAGATGACAAAAAAAATTGCAAAAGTCTTGGTCATCCCCATTACAAACACATTTACCTAAATAAAGGAGAAGGAAGAATCCAAGTCAGGTGCTGAGCAAACCTAGTATGAGCAAGTACAGCTGCTAGAGCTGTTCCAGCTCCCTGGGATTCACGTTTGTTTTATTGATGGTTCCTCATGTGGTGGCAGTGGCACGTCATTCTTTTTGGAGTGGCTAAGGCTATGACATGAAATTGATTCATTTAATCCTCATTTCCATGCTCAAAGGTAGGTCTGTCATTACTAAATATTGTATGAGATAACACATTTGAAGTTTAGAGAGAAAAACATTGTTTAAGAGGGGCTGAGATTTGTAGGTGGATGGGTTGACTTGACACAGCAGGGCTCCACTGGCCTGTTACTGTAGCATTTGTCAAGGTCAGCTCTTATAGTTACCTGTGTGGCAGAGGCCTTTGTCTAAAAAAGGAGAAATTATTCTTTTTGTTTTGTCTGCCTCTTGCACTGCTTTCTATTTGAAGAACTTTTGAACTCAGTTTTCATTCTATGTAGTTATAACTTATGCTTCTTAGGATTCTAATTTTTCCTGGCTAATCTCATATTTGACAGAGTTGAGCATGGGGGAGCTGAGGGAGGTCAGGACTCAGGGATACCTAGCTAGTATTTGTACACACTCAGTATGTAGAAGCCAAAGTATGTTCACTCTTCCTCCAGGGGCTTTGTGTTCCTTCTTGTTTTATTAGACTTGGCTTTTCAATGCTAACTTCTCTACCTTACCATGCAGGTGCTTAAATGACTGAGCTATCTCTTCAGCGCTAACTTCCTTTTACGAGAGAATGGCTAGCATTGTTAAATACCACAGAACTCAGTGTTGCTGTTTACTGATTTCCCCTGGTTTGCCCACCTGATATTTTCTCCTGTGGTTCTATACTTATTTCTTTCTTTTTAAGTTCAAGGAGTAAAACCAGTGATAAATTTTAAAACAAGATAATAGAGTAATAGTGGTTAATGTATTATATAGTTATCTCCAAAGTAGTTAATCAGATAAGATCTAGGGCCGGCAAGATGGTTCAGCGGTCTAAAGCACCTGCTTAGGAAAGCTTAGGCAACTGCAGGGACCATGGTTAAGTCCCCAGCACTACTTGCTGCGCCAGCCCCACCCCCAGGACAGGCTGAGCTGGCCATAAAAAAAAAGATCTAGGCATGAAAAATTGATCAAACAATACACAGTCCTTTTCAATGAACTAAAATAAATTAGTTAACTATCTTGTATATTTGTTTTGTTTTGTGTTTTCGGTGCTGAAGACTGAACTCAGTGCTTCCAGCTTGCTAGGCAGGCACTCTGCCACTGAGCTAAATCCCCAGCCCTTATCTTGTGTGTGTATTTATATTTGTATATTTTCCCCTCATTTCACTAAATGCTGCACATTTTGTGGACATTTTACTCCTAGGGTTTTAATTTCCCCCCACATCCTCACTACAGTGCTCTTTCAAATACAGATCTGCTGTCAGCCAGACTTGGCTTGCTTTGCAGCCTGGCCCAGCTCACCAAGAGTGTAACTGGATAACCTTGAGCAAACTACTTTATAGAGGTTCAGCTTCGCTTTTGTGAAGTGAGGCTAATGGAGATGTTAACTAGCACACAGGTACATGTAAATTAATTTAGCAATTTCTGGGAAGGTGCTGTATACGCGCCACTTAATTATAAGCATGATTTTATTGTGGTTTGATTCTTTCCCAAAAGCTTGAACTTATGGCTGTTTGCCTTATCTAACTCTGATCAACTTGTCTGAACTTGACCTTATCTATATCTTTTCCTTTTTTCTAATGGAGGACATGGGATTGGCACTGTCTATCCACCATAATCACAGACTTGCTCCTTAAGATACCTCCTTTCTTTCAGCTTCTGTTTCTTTTCGGCAAGGTCTTCCCCCTCTTATCACTATCCCTAGGCCTAAGGCTGGTATTATTTCTTACCTGGACATAAGGGACTAAGAGCCAGTTGTGATGTGCACAGGTTGTACGTAGAAGTTAAGAAGAAAGGAAGTTTCTCAGATGCTCTTTTTTTTTTTTTTTTTTTGTCTTTTTTGAGGCAGCATCTTGCTATGCAGTTCAGGCTGACCTTGAACTCACTAATCCTCCTGCCTCAGCCTCCCAAGAGCTGGAATTTCCAGCATATGCTACAATGCCTGGCTCTCAAATGTTCTTTCATATTCTGATTTTATCTAATTTGGTAAATAGTACAAAGCTTTTCTTTGTTTAGAAAGAACATTATAGCCAGGCGTAGTGGTGCACGCCTGTAATCCCAGCACTTGGGAGGCTGAGGCAGGAGGATTGGTAGAGTTCGAGACCAGCCTGGGCTACCAAAGTGAGCTCAAGACCAGCCTGAACTGCATAGCGAGACCCTGCCTCAAAAAGACAAAAAAAAAAAAAAAAAAAAAAAAAAAAAAAAAAAAAAAAAAAAAAAAAAAAAAAAAAAAAAAAAAAAAAAAAAAAAAAAAAAAAAAAAAAAAAAAAAAGAGAAACATTATTATGGGCACCAGGTTTATATATTCAAAAGTGAAAAAAGATACTTTATCAAGACCATTCAAGTAATTTACAACTGATTTTCCTCTAAGACCTAGAAGGAAATCAAACTAGGAAATATATAAAAATCTCAAATGACCTAGACTTGTCCTTCACTAAAATAATGATTGGGTTTTCAGAACAAACAAGACTAGATCATTCTACTTCTAAGGTTTTAATTTCTCCCCACATCCTCACGATGGCACTCTTTCAAATACAGATCTGCCGCCAGCCAGATACAAACTTCCTTATTTTTCTGTGGACCTGGGTTCTGCACCAGTGCCCTTAAGATGCTGATATCTATGTTCTTAACCACCTAAATTTGGCCAGCTGTGGTTTTCCAGTTTGGAATCTTACTCCTTTGGTCTGCCTTTGGCATCTGGGAGTAGCAGCAATCAATGTAAGTCTGTCTTATGCTGTGTATCAGGAAGGCTCCACTCTCTGCTCTTAACTTGAAATTCTCTTGCTCTCTCTCTCTCTCTCTCTTTTTTTTTTTTGTGGGACTGGGGATTGAACTCAAGCCCTTGCACTTGCCAGGCAAGTGCTTAGTCTACTGAGCTATTTCCCTGGCCTCTTCACTTTATTGACTTGAAGACACTAAAATTCTCTCCCATTGTGTGTTCTTTCCTTTAACTAAGATGACATAAACCTGTATTATCTGCCTAATCCCATGCCATGGACTATTCACTGTGGAATTCAGCCCTATCACTAGTAGACACATAAAACACTGTAAATGGCCCCCTCTTAAGTAAAACTCCTAAAAGTTCCACAGTACCCTCTTTTCATTATTACCTATAATAGTTAATTGAACCCAGCATGGTGGCACAAGCCTGTAATCCCAGCAATTGGGAGGCTGAGGCAGGAGGATCAGTGTGAGTTTGAGACCAGCCTGGACTACAAAAGTGAGTTCAAGGCCAGCCTGAACTGCATACTGAGACCCTGTCTCAAAAGAGGCAAAAAAAAAGTTAATTGAGTTACACAAATAAGGAGCTGCCTCATCAGATGATTTTTAGTAATACAAATAAGGGGACTGGGTCAGCCTCAGCAGCCCTTTTTGAAATCAGTACAGACATTGGCAGAGTTGCTTTTATTTAACAATAGGATGCTTCTTCCTACCCTGTGTCCCTCTGATACTATCCTAGCTTAAGAGAAGAATCTGTGAGGTCCAGTTCCTTTCATCCTACCACTGCACTGGAAATTGAAGCCCACTAACTTCCACCCCTACCACTGTGTTATAGCAGCTCTCATCAAGGTAATGAGACTTCTTTGTTGCTATGCCAGGAGATTGCTCTCAGTTCTTTCTACTTGACCTCTAGCAGCATGTGGAAGTTTCCTCCTGAAGATTTCTGGGTTGCCACTTCTCTGCTTCTTAGTGTCTTTGTGGGCTGTTGCATTCATCTCCTACACTGATATTTCTCAAGCTTTAGACCATTCCTCCTGCTCCTCCAATACCAGTGGTGATTTTACCTACCCCTTTCAAAATACCACTTAGGGTGACAGTGTGCAGATGCTGTGCTCCAGATGTGCACAAGCCATATACCACACTCGGTTAAAAGGCACTTGGACTCATGGTCCATGATTAAACCATCTAAGCCATCTTCAGATTTCCTTCTTCCTGTGTCCTCCCAATCAGTAAACAGTACTCATTATTGGCCAGGTTGATCAAACAGCCCAGGACTTTTGGCGTCCTTTCCCTTCACAACTTGTCTACATATCTTATAGGTCCATCCCTCTGATATATACACTCAGATCTGATTTTCTTCTCCCCCTTTTTGTTACTGCCTTAATTAAAGGCCTTATTGTTGTCTCCCCTGGATGATTACAGCATCCCTCAATGGACCTGCCTGCTTCAAGATCTATTACCCACCCTGCACCCAGGACCATTTCTGAAATGCAAAGCAGATCCTGTCACTCCCCTGCTTAAATGTTCTCATTAGTACCTCATCATCTTAGGATGTCTTACATGTTCTTAGCATGTCTTACAAGGCCCTTGATTTCCTTATTCATAAATATGCTTGTCATTTCATCCATCCACTAACAAGAATTTACTGAGTTCCTATGGTCTGAGCTGAACATCAGGGCTGGGAGTGGTGAGGGTACCTGCAGTTGTGCTCCTTGCTTTAGGGAGCGTTCAGTCTGATAAAACAGACTGGACTCAGAAAAGTAATATTAATATGTAGCAATAAAGCAGGGTGAGGTAGAAATGTAACCCCACCTTCTCAAAAGGAAGCCCCCAAAGCACCTTGAGTTATTTCTCACTTTTTAAAGAAGCTGAAGTATTGAGAAAAAAAAAATTCAAGACTTAAACAGAAGTAAAAGCTTAGTCCTCTGAGGCACAACATTACCACTGCAAGCACTTGCCCCAGAGTTCACTGTTAAGATCTTAATCTGTATGCTTTAATGAAGGTATTGCACTCTGAAAATGGGATATTATTAACTGATCCCTAGAGAGTTTTAGTTGTTGACAGCTAAATTGATCAATAACTTCTTATTCAGAGAGAGGAAAGAGTGACGCTTTAAAAATCTAGAAGGATTTTTTTCTTTTTTTGTTTGTTTTGGCTGTCTGAAGTTGCCTTAAGGGTGGGTCTGGGGATAGACCCAGTCCCTGTCCCTGACTGGGATTTCCCATGCAGCCCATGCAGGTACTTAAACCACTGAGCTAACCTGAAAGCCCCCAAAAGTGGAGAACTGGAGACCCTTGTTAATAACTTCACCCCTGCAAAGTATAATTTAGGAGGTGGCCCAGAGACTAAGGGTCCTTAGACTTCAGGCATCTGTAACATTTCTTAGGGCAGTAGTGGTGTTGGAGGGGAAGATTCTACACTCATTAGTAATGAAGCTAATGTGTAACAGGTAGTGTTGCATTATATAAATCCTGGCTAGGACTTCTCTTTTTCCTTTTTCTTGTCTGCAGGGAAAAGGAAAATATTTTCCCACTGTAGAATTTATAGAGCTATACAACATCAGTAGTCATCAGGACCTATGATCTTATCACTGTGGGCCTGATGGAAAAGCATCAGAAGAAAAGGCTTTTTCTGAGTGCATCTCAAAAGGTAAAAGAGCTCATTGATTAAGAGAAGCTGAGGAGGGGCTGGGGAGATGGCACAAGTGCTTGCTTGGCAAGTGGAAGGTTGTGAGTTTGAACCCTGGTCCCGCAAAAAAAAGAAAAGCTGTGGATCTGGTACCACTTGGAGCATGGGTGTTTGGGGACAAGGGTGAGAGTATTCACCAGTATTCCAGTATAGACATGCAGATGACTCATATCACCACTACCTCACAGTCATCCCCAAGAGTGTCCAAAAGGATGGGAGAAGGACAGTGTAAGTCAGGTATGGAAACACATGCTTGTAATCCCTGTATTGAGAGGCTCAAGCAGAAAGATCTCTTAAAAGTCCAGCCTGAGAGGGAAACTCCATATTGCATCTGTGAAGAGACAGCTGCCAGCTGTGAGAAGATATATCTGAGCTGGATACCTTAGCACTGCCAAGCAGGTGGTTAAAAGGATAGGCATTCCTAAAGTCTAACTGCCAGGTAGCAATAAAATGGGGTAAGAGCATTCATCAGGTTTAAGAGAGTAGGGTGTGAGGAGTGTGAAGTACTGCGTTGGGACATTCTTGTTTTCAATCATGGGAAGCTTCTCTGGTGCTCAGCATAGCCTCTGACTAGCAGTTACCGGTGGTAACCCCTGCTCATTCCACTGCTAAGGCTTTCCTAGGTGATGTCACTGAGCTGCCCTTCTCTAGTGAGCCCAGGTAGTTGCAAGGGGAAAGTACTTACCAGGAAAAAGTGAAACACAACCATCCATCCCCATCCACCATCCGGGATTTTATTATAAGATTGAGCTTTCGCTGCTCTCTCCAGCATGGTGTTTTGATCACACAGAAGGTCCCTGTGACAGATCCAAGACGATTGAGTCTTAAGAAACTGATCTGAACTGTGATAGAAGCCCACCTATACTGTAGTGTTTGTTTTCCCACCCCGCCCTAATTATAGTTACATCTGCCACAAGCAGCTAAAGACTTAGTTAACTGCAGGGCCTGTTTGTGAAATGCCATACTACCATTAAGGATTCTTCTACTCAGATCTCTAGAGCTGCAAGCCAGTTCTAACAAAAGATGAATCTGGGCAAGCTCCAGAGTGCAGAGAAATAAGGGAGGAAACCTTGGGTTTAGGCTTTTTCAAAGTACTTGCAACGTTGCAGCTATTCTAAGGAACTTAATAGGCAATAACATGTAAAACCTATTGGCCCCAAGACCTGTTCCCTGTGTGGATTCTGATTAGAAAAGATGGGAAGGACAGTTGAGGAAACCAGAATTTTAGCTGCATAGTGTGTGAGGTTAAATCTTGGGTAGGACAGTGGTCTTGGATCCGCAGGAAACTTACTTAGAAATGCTACAGCTTTGAGCAGGGAATTGTCAGAGTTGTCTGCTGCCATCGCAGCATTCGCTGTGCCCACTGTCAGCTTGCAGGCTGGCTGATTTTTCTGGAGAGGAGTGTATCAGCTGGAAATGTGCCCTGACTGTCCTCAGAGCAGGCTGGCAGCAGAGACATTGGTCGCTGCAGACCTCGGAGAAAATACCCCACACACCGCCCCTTTTCCGCCTTACCTTTGACGTGGTTTCCAGTGAAGGATTCTAACATACGTAAGGGCAATTTAGGAGAAAAAAAAAAAAGTTTGTTAGAATGCTACTCTTTTTCTAAGGCGTTTTATTCCACTGCTCCTGAAAACCAGGGCGCGTTGCAGAGCCGGGGGCAGGGTGGTTCAGGCCCTCCGGCTGCAACTTGACTTCCGAGGGGAAGAGGAAAGGCTGAAACTTGAGAGTACCTCAGGCCCGCCCCCATCCAGTTTACTAAAAAGGTAGAGATTTTGTCTGCAGGGTCAAAAGTATTTGTTGAGTAAACCAAGGGGAAAGTCCTTTCAGTGAGTGTGCTCAAGGCTGGGGGGTGGGACCCAGGTTGCCGCTTAGCGCGAAGACTCCCAGGACAGGCTTATTTGTAAAAGAAGCGTAGGTTTCCGAGGCCACACAAGTAATGGCCGAACTGGGGTGTAGCTCAGAGGTGGAGTGGAGGAGCCCTTCCAGGCCCGTGTTCCGTCCTAGGTTTGATCCACTTACACGCGGCACTTTTTCCTAAATTAAGCCTGTTTGTGTGCTTTTTTTTTCCCGTCGATTGAAAATTGTGGTTACTGATGTGGAGTTTCCAGCCTCATTTTAATAGCTTTACTTATTTTCAGTACAGTGGATTGAAGTCAGGGCCTTGGGGTTGGCAGGCAGGCACTTATGCTTCGGCAGCTATCTATTCCCCACTTTTTTTTTATTTTTTTTTATTTTTTATTTTTTTTGTCTTTTTGAGACAGGGTCTCGCTATGCAGTTCAGGCTAACCTTGAGCTCACTTTTGTAGCCCAGGCTGGCCTCGAACTCGCACTGATCCTCCTGCCTCAGCCTCCGGAGTGCTGGGATTACAGGCGTGAGCCACCACGCCCGGCTTATTCCCCACTTTTTTGATGATGGCTTACCTTAAATTGAAACACCTGCTGTAGGAGATGTACTTACCAGTAACATGTGAAAACTTTTCTTTCTGCCTTTTTGAAATGACTCAAGGTTGAGTTTCTTAGAAAATTAACGGGATAATTGAACTTTTCTATTCCTATTTCCTTTTTAAAAAAAAAAAAGCTGGCTTACAATTTATTTTATTTATGTTACGGCCAGCTCAGCCTGCTCTGGAGGGTGGGGCTAGCGCAGCATTGACGGAACCCTAGTCACTGTGGGTGCCTAAGCTTGACTAAACAGGTGCTCTAGACCGCTGAGCTATCTCGCTGGCCCAACCTATTTCCTTTTGTCCCACCGTCCACATACCAAAAATAAAAAGTAAAAGTAAAAAAAAAAATGAGTAAGTCATCTCCCCCCACCAACATTCTAGATCCTAATAAACCAGAGTGTTTAGGCACATTTTGTGCCAGTGTTTTTCTTACTTTATTTAGAAAATATTCAGGTGTTTGAATTCCCTTTTTTAAACAGCAAGGGAAAAAACAAAGGGTTTCTCAGCCTCTTAAAGCCAAACTCTGTTAGCTTTAGTCTAATATTTTTGAATTGCAGAGCTGCAGGACAGTTTAGTCAGTTAGAAGGAAGCTCTAAAGGTAACTAAGAGAAGATGATGCAGTTATACCATGCTGGTGTAGGGATCAGATAAGTGCTAGGTGGAAGGCAAAAACTCAAGGAAGAAAAGTAACATTTTCCTACAGCCTTTTTTTTTCTTTTTTTATGGTACCAAAAAAACTCAGGACCTTGCTCTTGCCAGGCAAGCACTTGTTCCACTGAGCTATATCTCCCACCCTAGACAGGTCTTTTAGATCCTTTGGCTTTTGAGACAGCTTTTGAAGGGGCCAGCGAGATGGCTCAGCAATCTAAAGTGCCTGCTTAGGCAAGTGTAGGCAGTTGCAGGGACTGTGGTTCGATCCTACGTACCACATGCTGTGCCAGCCCTAACCCCAGAGCAGGTGTATATATTATATATATACAGCTTTTGAGTTTTGTGGCTCAAGCTGATCTTGAACTTGTTTATTTATTTTTATGGCCGGCTCACCCTGCCCTGAGGGCAGGGCTGGCACAGCATGTGGTGCTGGGGATTGCACCGCAGTCCCTGCAGCCGCCCAAGCTTTCCTAAGCAGGCGCTTTAGACCAGTGAGCCATCCTGCCGGGCCCTGATCTTGAACTTGTGACCCTCCTGCCTCAGCGTCTGGAGTGCTGGGACTTCAGGGGTGCAGTGCTGGGCCTTCTGGCAGCCAGCCTTCATTAACTACACACTTGTAAGTTAAACATCTATGGGGCCTGTGTGATATTTTGGGAGCACACTTACAGCTCTGTCTTTTGAGTCGAGGTCTTGATGTGTAGCCCAGGCTGTCCTTAAACTCACTATGGAGCCTGGCTGCCGCAGACTGAACCCCCAGGCTTGTTGCTCTTTACAAAGAGAGCTGGGTGAGACTCTAATCATATGAAGTTGGATTTGGCTGTGCATGCCTACTGCCCCAAGACTCAGGAGGCTGAGACAGGAGGATCAGGGTGAGGACAAGTCCAAGCTTGGCCACTGCAAAGTCAGTTCAAGGCCAGTCTGAACTACATATCGAAGCCAGTCTCAACAAAAACAAAAACAAATGAACAAGTGAAAATCTGACATGAGAAGTTACTTTATATGTACCGATAGATTCAATGCCCTGGGCTGGGGCCAGATTTGCAATGTAGCAGAACAGAAAATCACAAAGGACTACAACAGAATCTAGTAACACCTTCCTCATAAATGAATTAACAAGAAACTAAGGTGTAGTGGAAAGTGTGGGTTTGTTTAGAATTGCAGCTGTGCAAATTTTCAGCCTCTAGACCCTTGGTCAAGTTACTTCTCCATTTCTGAAACTAAAATACAGCTAATTCTATTTTGCAAAGGTGCTTCAAGAAAACAGTACATTGTAAAAAATGACTCCGTATTTACAGCAGTGCTGCTGGTATTTCATGTTTCAGAACCTTTGTTTTGTTTATTCACTCATTTTTATGGCCGGCTCAACCCACCCCAAGGGCAGGGCTGGCACAGCATGTGGTGCTGGGGATCGAAACATGGTCCCTGAAGCCGCCCGAGCTTCTCCAAGCAGGCGCTTTAGACCACTGAGCCATCCCGCCAGGCCCCTTTTATTTTTATTTTTTTTTCTTGTTTCTATTTCATGTGTCAAAATTATTCCTGTTAATCAGATAGGGCCTAATAGCAAGAGCAAAAATTTGTTAAACCATTTTGGGGATATTAGTTAACATTTGGCATCTAGACCCAATTGAACTAAGCTTATAGGGTCTTTAAAGAGAATTCCCTGAGCATGTCACCCTCTATCTCTTGGCCCTAAAGTTATTTCCTAAGTCACCACTGTTAGTCTCTGGAAAGTGAAATGAGTAAGTGTTGAGACTTATTTTAGTACTTATGTCTGTGATTTGTTTTCTTAGGGTTGGGGGGCTGAACCCTTTTCTCTCCTCTTTCAGTCCTTGTACACAAGTTAACATAGCTAGCTTGAGACTCCTGTCCTTTGAAACTTCTTACAAGATTGGTCTCTGGCTGACACCAAGAACATAGGGCACCACTCCACCTGTGTGTGAACACTATAGCTTGTACAGAAGTGTTGCTTTTCTTCTTGAAGTTTTTTTTGTGTGCGGGGCGGGGGACTGGTGTTCGAACTTATGACCTTAGACTTGCCAGGCAGGCACCTGTGCCATGGAGCAATCTCCCTGGCCCCTTCTTGAAGTTTAAGGTGGAAGGTGCTTTTGTGATGACCCTGCTTTGGCAACACCTGAAAACATTCCTTGAATGTTGCTGCAGTGCATTGCTGGGGAATATAGTGCACACACATGGCTCCACTGAAAGAGGGACTCGCAAGGTCAGGCCTTACTTCTGCTTGACTTTGCCTGATCCATCTTTTCCTTTAGTTGATACTCTGTATGAGTACAAGGAAACTTGGGAGGGGGAGGCAGGAGGATTGGTGTGAGTTCAAGACCAGCCTGGGCTACAAAAGTAAGCTCAAAGCCAGCCTGAACTGCATAGCAAGACCATGTCTCAAAAAGACCAAAAAAAAAAAAAAAAAAAAAAAAAAAAAAAAAAAAAAAAAAAAAAAAAAAAAAAAAAAAGAAAAGAAAAATAAAAAAAAAAAAAAAAAAAAAAAAAAAAAAAAAAAA